>JAOYMR010000018.1:9096789-9107710 GCA_025802075.1 Tenebrosternarchus preto | reverse complement strand
TTCACTGAGGATTGCTGTTGCCAAGGAGATGAGATAGTAAGACAGTGGGCAAATTTCTCATGCGTGGCTTTCAGCTCCACCAGACTTAAGCCATACCAAAGTGTCTTTCAAAGCACATCCACCACCACGTGAACATCTGCGTGTGAGGACTAGACCACTTTTTGTGGATGGGGGGGCATAAGTTTTGACAACTCAAAATTTGATGCATTATACTGTCAAATACGAATATTATATTCACACTCCTTCAGGAGTGAAGAGGAAAATACTGCTCTTTCTCTTTGCTCTCTCTCTCTCTCTCTGTTTCTCAGTTCATGGCTTGATGCCACGATTACCTGTTTAGTGTGCCTGCTGGGGGTATCACGAGGGAGTGTTTTTGGCTCCCTCTCACTCCCCACCTCCATCCCAACCTGCCTCCATCACATTTCTGCTCACTTTACTCAGTTCCCAAGGCAACAACAGAACTGGCATTCTCTCTCAGAGCACAAAGGCGATGAGAGTCTGTGATGTTGGCCACGCATTCAGGCAGGTGGGCTTCTGAAAGCTTCAGTATGGCTTTCCACACTTTCAGAATACAGACTCTGTGTGTTATAGCAGGCGTTCAGAACACCTACACCACACAGACACCACCAAAGAATATAGTAGTTACAAATAGCGCCTAATCCCCTCTCCGGAGGCGAGCGAGGGGAAATGTGGCCTATGGAAGACCACATCACCAGCCCGCGGATGGTGCGAAGCCGGTAACTACTAGTTACAAATAGATAAATAAAATGTACATGACCACACAATCTGGGCCTCAGGAGACTAAAGCAGTACACAAAGGCAGTCCTGGCCGGCCAGACCTCATGGACCTCATGGACTTCAGACCTCACGGAGCAGAGAAACTGCACTGAGGTTACAGAGAGCAGACATCTCTCCTCTATAAGCCACTGTTGAAACAATGCTCCACTGAAATTCTCTGTTTATTTAGTCCACAGTCAAACCAACCAGGCCCTGCAGCTACAGGAATAAAAATGTTTGGTATTATTTTAGCTTCTAGTTGTCAGAATATGAAAAATATTCAGGACCTCTATTTGGGGGTTTAAAACATAAGATATTGCATCGAAGAAAAACTTGAGCAGCCCATGTTTAGAAAAATATAAAGAGAAATTCAAGATAGCTAGCGCCGGGTGATACATAGAGACAGAAACAAAAATCTATTTCTGAGCTCCTTCAGTCTGTCGGCGCTTGTTCACTCGCAGGTGAGCATCAGTGCTCTAAGTTTGTCATTAATCATTAACGGGCCCCTGCGTAGCCGAAGCCTAGCAGATCCGAAGGGCCGGTACCTCGGGGCGGAGGTGTGGGCAGGGCCCCTCCCACTCACGTGTAAACCTTGAGCACAAAGTCCTTCTCCTCCTTGAGCTCGGCGATGGTCTGCAGGAGGTCGTTCATGGCGAGCGCAGCGCAGCCGTAGGGCCGTCGGTAGTGCACCTGAGGTGGTCCCTTCTTGGAGTCGTTCAGCAGCATCCGCCCTGCGCGCACACGCACACACACACACACACACACACACACACACACACAAATGCGTACACAGCAAACACACGTGCACATGTGCACAATCACAGACATGCACACAAACACAAATGCACCCAAACAAACACACACACACACACACACATTTTAAAATCAGTCTCATCAGCTGAAAGCTGCCTCAGCACTACGGAGTGGCGTTTTTGGGCCGGAGGTTTTTGGGGACCCCCCCCATCTGCCTCATTCAGCATCAGGGTCTGAGCAGCTATAAACTGTTATAAACTTTTGTGAGTGGAACATTAGCTGAAATCAGATATATGTGTTTTCATAACCCGTCAAGTCTGATGGTTTTACATGCCATGCGAACAATTCTGGGTAAGAATAGTTGAAAAGAATGCAATCGAAATCCCTTTGCTTCACACTCTTGGTTAATCCTGTTTAATGCTCAGATTCATTTTAGCTCATATACAGCACTATATCAAAGGTACAAAGTAGCATGAATCCTGTATATGTACTGCCAAAATGTACAAAATATACAAAAATGTGCATTTACAGGAACTGTCCTCAGTGTCCTGTACCTTGAGTCTTTTTGAGCCAAAATGGACAATGTAGCAGTTACAGTGGGCTTTTGTTGCAGGTAAAGTGCAGGGACGACTGGAAACTGGAGCACAGTCGGCTCATAAATGAATGGGGCACATGAAAGAGGGAAGGGCAGAGGCTTTAGTTCTGATTGGCTGGGGTCAGAATTCACTGGAAACATTCCGCAGGGGCTCACCTGTCCGGATAACCTGAGCCACAATGTACAGATCTCTCTTCATATCCTTATTGCTTAGGTCCTGCAGAGATGCAAGAGAGAGAGAGAGAGAGAGAGAGAGAGAGAGAGAGAGAGAGGATGCCCTTCAGAATCATAACCAGCAAAATCACTGTTATAATCACAAAATCAATACTGTCAAATTCACACCCACAGTGTAAACTGAAACCTTGACTTTCCAGCCTGGCTTGAACCGTTTCAAGTGTAAATAAAGTGGAAGGTTAATGACAGCTTATACTGTGTTAAGGACCAAGCAGAGAAGCTGCTTTACCGTAAACAGTGCACAGAGCCGGTCCACTTTCTCTGGGTTCTTTGGGCCTCCGTTTTTGTTGAGTCTCACCATGAACTTCTCACTGCAAAGACACAAAGAAGTGCTGTCATGGCAACGCTCCTATCACATGCCTAAGTTACCGGGAGCTTCAGCTGTTTCATCACGCAAACACCCAGTGAAACCTGTTCCTTAAAGTTGTTCCTAAGTGAAGTCAGTGATCCTTGCTGATGCTAAATACTTCTCCATAAAAATATCAGTTGAAGCCAAGAAACCATTATTTTCCCCCACACCGGAGCACTCTAACTAGATTCCAGTTCTCATGGAGGGAGATGAGACAGAATGAGGAGACGTAGTGGTTAATACTGTCCCTCGTTCTCCCCTAAAGTCCTTGCGGGCAGACTGGGCGAGCGAGGGTGGGAGAGACGGGCCGAGGACAGGGGGGGGACGGATGGAGGAGTGGGCAGCTCTAATCGCATCAGAGAGGAGCAGGGGAGGGCGCTTCCCGTCTGCGGGAATCCTGCTTAATGGAGACTGGGGCGCCAGAGAGGTGCGAGTAGGTCTGGGATCTCGGCCCATGTCCTTGTGCTGGAAGGGCATCGGGGACGGGAGTCCGTGAGAGCTATGCCAAAATGAGGAATGCAGTTTACTGAAGCTAAAAACCACATAAAGAGCATGACACTAAATCACATAGCAGAATTTCCGGACATAGCTAACAGCTAAAAGCTAACAGAATCCGTCATTGCCTGATCTTAAAGTAAAATTTTAGATCCTGAGACACTATAACCACGTTACGATCAAGAACAAAAAGCACTAGCATTTACATCCAGTAGAACATTTAAAATGAGACAGGCGATTAGGAGCGGGTTCTAGAAAGTGCTAGAATCTAGAAAGCCCAAGAACGTAGAATGGTAGAATCAGAGTGCAGAGATGTTCAGCTGGTCACTCATAAGAATACTGCTGCACTAAGGGGACTGTGGTGAGTTGGAAGGGTAGGGTTATATCTGAAAGTTCATGTATAGACTAGTTACTGGTTCACTGCTTGCTAAAAAACAGAATTAACTGGATCTGGATGATAATCATCTGAATGATAAATGATGCTTACTGATTTATTCCTTGATTACAAAGAAATGTGGAGGAGGGGGGGGGGGTGACATAAAATATCCCAGGAGGTCTGTTGTAAGATAAGCTAAGAGGGATCTTAAAGGAGAAGCTGGCTCTGTTGCAAGAGAAGCTTCTAGGCAGATACTAGGGGAACTCCATAACAGACCTCTCACAAAACCACAGCCATATCATGTATATATGTCTCTAAAACTTGTCAAGGACTAAAAAAATGACTTCACCAGAGTCAAAAAAAACCTCCATATTATTTAATTTTGTTATTGTTAAATCATCTTTTTTTACATAAACAATTTTGAAACTAAAAAACAAAGTCTTCCAAATGAACAGCACATGAGTGTGAAGCCAGGATACGGATGTGAGGAAAGATGTCTAATCAGCGGTTCACGCGTGTGTGCATGTACACGCCTGTATCCTTGCACACGTCTGTGCCCTAATGTGGAAGATGTCTGCCACCCTTGTAGCTGACTCACTTATTTCACACTCTCATGCCAAGAATACCCAATCAGCTATCTGAAAAGCAACAGCATCCTTCTCTAGAGGATACAACACAGTCCTCTGGCACCAGTGACAGGTACTCATTAAAACCCTTCACCGTTTACACGAGCAGCATTATTTCTCCAGCTTTGTTCCATTCTAAAGCCACTTGATCTATTGTCCTAAACACCACACTGCACTCGCTAAAAGAGAGAGTCTCATGAATAGCATATGTTTCGTTGATGTTTCATCAAAGCCAGCAGCGCGGCAGGAGGTTTGGTGGGGAATGGAGGTGGGGGAGGTGCACTCCAAGGCGTAGCGGGAGTGTTCAGGGGCCCATAGGGAAAAGCCAGCTGTTGTGGATAATTCATGGAGGGGAACGGGTGAGGCCTGATATAGAGCCGAACAGACAGCCCACTGGCTGGCCGAGTAGGGGTGCTGAAAAGACAGCTCCCAAACAGCCTGCAGAGTAGGAGTAGTGCTGAAAGGACAGCTCCCAATCAACCTGCTCCCCATACTGACTACAGCATTCGTCATGGGAGAAAGCCCAAAAAGACAGAGCATCTATGTGCATGTCACGTTGGTGAACATACATGTGAAGGAGAGAGGGAAAGAGAGGAATAGAGAGTGAGATAAAGGGAGAGAGAGAGAGAGAGAGAGAAGAGAGGGAGAGAGAATGACATAGAAAAACATCCACTACCTTTAAAGATCTCAGGTCAACAGAATGTGTATATCCTTGTGCTTGAGAGAGAGAGAGAGAGAGAGAGAGAGAGAGAGAGAGAGAGAGAATGACACTGGCAAAGCAACACCCACTACTTCTAAAGGTCTGCAGGACAAAAGAAAGTGTCTATTCCTTCTGTGCAAGTGAGAAATGGATTGAAAGAACAGAACACTTCTTCATCTGTGGAGAAAAGGCTCGATATACAATTAATCATTTTTTCATGCCACTCAGATAAACAATCAGGTTTATCGTTCATAAATGTATGATCTGTGCCTGCCTAATTTTGGCCTGACCCTCTGGCCTCTAGAGAGGTAAGAGAAGAGCAGACAGCTTTTGAGTGGGAGATTTCTGGGCCTTTGCTGGGATGTCAAACCTCTAATGAGTGGGTGGGCAGGGAAAGAGAAAGAGAGAGAGAGAGAGAGAGAGAGAGAGAGAGAGAGAGAGAAAGAGAGAGAAAGAAAGAGAGAGAGAGGGAAGGGGTGCTGTGAATAATCTCTTGGCTAGTACTGGACTGTCTTGGAGCTGCTTACATAATACTACAATGCGGCATGTTTTTAAAGACTGGGACACTGGGACACAGCGGAGTTAAGAATTCATTTGTCATTTGAATTGTGATTTTACTAACAGCAGAGACTGGTTGTAAAAAAACAAAACAAAAACCATCAGAAAAGACTAATATCCACTGTAATTATCGAGCATTATTCTGAACTGTTGGACTTTGTTGCAGCTCCTGTTATGTAAGTACAGTACAAACAATACACACAACTGCATTCCTCTTTTAAAACCACAGCAGTAGAGAAAAATAAAAACGCTGAAAAGGTTTGTAGAGATAGAGGGTAGAGGGTCACAGCAGTTCTCCGCCAGCATATTCCAATACACATGACTTCTCACTCACACACACACAAACACACACACACTTGCTTACTGGTGGTTACTTGTAACCCACAATCCCTTCACTTGTTAATCTTAGCAGGGGTTTCTTTGGTTCACGTAAAGCCTGATGTGTGATGTACGTATGGCATGTATGGTGTATTGAGCTGTTCAGTCTGGGTAGCTGGGACAGAGCTGTTATTCTCCTGAGCCAGTACTGCAACCTTTTTTGTTTCTGTTCTCCTGTCATCCATGCACATTATCACAGCGGAGCTGTTCCCAGGCACAGCGGAGCTGTTCCCAGGCACAGCAGAGCTGTTCCCAGGCACAGCGGTCAATGGCTCTGTTCTCCAATCTTTCCAGGCTAATGTTGCACCTGTTCAAGGCTGTTCTTAATTGGTCCTTCAGAAACTTTTCTGTTTTCCTCCAAGGCATCAGCTCCAGTTAGCTGTAAATTATTTCCCCAGTAATCTCTCCTTCGGCATTCTAATAGTCGCACAGCTCAGCACAGCTCCTGTTGATTGACTGTGACCTAAATACCTTTAAAGCTGATCTTCAGCAGCTACCTCTGGCTGCACCCCAGAAGGCCCCCTATTTGGAACTTCAAGCACTGCATTGTCACAGCTATAAAACACCCAAGTCATTTCCCAGGCCATCATGTAGATGCCATCATGTAGATGGCATCATGTAGATCGCCTCATGTAGATGGCCTGTTGGACTGTAAATTGTCTGCCTGTTTTCATCCACTTCTGAATTTCAAGGCTGGGGTGTCCTGACAGGATGGTGCCCAGATACATAAATCGTGGATCTTGAAATGAAGTTGCTGAATGGAGAAAACAGGTATCAGAGATACGTCCAGGTCCTCACAGCTGCTGCATTAGACTGCCCCATAAGTCATCTATGCTGTGGACCACTGGAGCAAAAAATTATCCCATGCACCTAATGTCTTGAGAGCTTGTTGTTTGCCTGGATCTCCTGGATCTTTTCTATTAGGCCCATTATTCACTCTGACCTCACTGCTGTTCTCAACTTCCCATGAAGAAGTTAGATCATCTTGGGGGAAACAAAATGGCTGCCACATCGACTGATTTGTCATCCCATTCTTAACATGGTAAAGCATGTTGACAGATTTTACTTGGTGTTCAAATTTCAGAAGGATGCTCCACAGAAACTGCCTGCTCCTGGTAACAAAAACCTCAAAGAGGTCAACAAACTCCTAAAGCCACTGTGCTATAAATATCATGTTTACCTTAGTCTCACTGTTTTTAAAGTAACGCGGTGATTACTGAAGAAGATATTCTGATGCTTTACTCACAAGTCTGTGCAGATATCTCTGCAGATGGAGTCATCACTTTTAAACTGACAGTGGTGAGAATTGTATTCTCCCACGGTTGAGGGATGGTCTCTGCCTAGCAGTTAAGCTGACAGGTGCATTGAGTGGTGCACAATGTTCACCATAAGTTCAGTATATTAAGCTTTGGTTTTCAGTAGGGTCTGACCATCAGGTGACCTCAGGGGGATGATGGAACATCATCTGGATCTGCACAAGGTTTTCACTGAGCTGTAAATGTTGCACATATTATGGTGTGTAGGATTGAATTTCTACTAGTACAGAGTTTTAAAAGTTGTTGCATGACCAACACATATGCATGAATGCAGAGTTACTGAGGTTGGTGTATTTTGTGCAGGAACTGTGACAGAAAGTTGTCATCTTCTGACAGAGTTGACATCTCCACTGCTCCTGAAACCATTGGACTGGCCTGCAGCTTCATAGGATTCGCTCAGGTCCATTTTTGATTCGTTTCATTTTCAGAGACCATGCAGAAACTTGCTCTCCCCTTTAATTTTTCAGCTTGGGATCATTATGACATTTCTTTCATTAAGCCAGGCACAACATAGTTGTCTTTTCCAAGTCTTCTGTAAGAGTTAAAGAGAATACAGTCTCATCTGAAAGTTCACCACAGTCTTATCATGATCTGTTCTGCAGTCAGCACCCCTCATTGTTTGGGTACATCACAGACACCTGCTTTCATCACACGTGCCAGTGAAATGTGAGGACATCCAGAGTTTTCTATTTTTATTCTTTTTTAAATCTGGAACAGGATGTCAATGATGATAAGATGATGCTTGGTACACAGGGTTAAAAATATAATTCCATTTATACTGACCTGTATGAAAGTGACCATAATCTATTTTGTTCTATTCTAGCACTTAGGACATCCAGGAGAAAGTTTTTTTTTTCCCCACCTCTCTTTAGGATGTGATTAAGGAATTCATTTAGATACTGCTAAAAATTATCCTTGACATTATCCTCAGATGGTAGCTAACACTGATGAATAAGCACTGAGACAAATGACACAGTGGTTCTTGGGTCCTTTGGCAAACTGACGATCTAGCTGGTGCCCTCAGTCATTCAGATTCCCTTCTACCAGAAGTTTCATTTTGCTTAGCACTGCAAAAATAAAGTTTGCTCTCCAGCATGGTCCATCTGTCTACAGGAGAGCTTTGGGATTCCTTGCTGTTAAAACTAGTGAGACAGGGGAATGTTCTTGTTTTGAAGTGTCCCACTGTTCTGATGGGTGCAGCATCCTGTCCAAGAGTGCATGTGGGTGTACAATTTTCTGAAGCAAGTTTCAGAAATAAAACGAAACAAAAGAGCTAAATAGAGAGCTGCTTAGCCAATCAGATCTTTCACAAGAAGCTTCCACGTATGTCCAACTACCGGCGATCATTACCATGTGCCCATGACCTGTAAGGCTGACCAAGAGCTCCCAGTACATTCAGACCAGTTCCCACTTTCAGCTGTTCCTTAGCTATTGTTAGTTTCCAAAAGCTATTGTTTGTAAGATTAAAGTATAACACCTGTGCCAGGATCACTTCAACTAGTTACTGAGATTCTTCATCACATCCTAAGGAAGGATAAAGGTCCTGCACTACCCACATAACAGACACCCTGTGGACACTGTACACACACGCAAACACTCCCCCCCCCCCCACACACACACACATACGCAAACACAGTTGGGCTTTCGTTGACAGATATGAGGTCATACAAAGGTCCTTTTTTAGCCAGTCTTGAAACGGGTTGTTCACACCGTGATGGTTTTCTAACATATCAGCACCGTTACAGCTTAAATTTGATAACCTTCTGCTCAGAAAGATCTGAAGAAGACAACAAAGGTTCTAAAAACATTCCATCTCCCAAAGAGTGAAGTCAGATGAAGAAATACTGCAATAGTCTTCATAAATGATGTGAATAATGTGCAATGGCGTGGATGGATCTTGTGGGCATCAAGGTTACCATGGCATCCTGCAAGGAGGTTCCTGGTTCTGACAGCATGGCAGAAAATAATGACCACGTTACCAGCTGGAGTTAATTTTCTCTTCCTGTTTGTGCCAAGCCTCTATTGGAGAGCAAAGCCGATGACAACATTTCCCAACAACATCCCCAAGCTGCTAGCCAAGATCTGTGTGGAAGGTGCCATTTTATGTCTAGTAGTCTCTACGCGAATCATATCCCTGGGATGTAGAAGTTGTAAAACTACTCTCAGAATAGCTAACAACAACTGTTAGACAAAAGCCCAGGTGGGTCTAATTCACCCAGCAGAACAACATGAGGAAAAAAAACAACATAATGGAAAAGAAAGAAGAAGCAGAAGAGAGAATTGTGGGATATAACAGAATAAAAACCTGGACCTCAAGGTTCTTAGCTTTATGTAAAGTAAGTCATGTAAAGTAAGTAAAGGTTCCGGTAATTTCTGACAGTTGGAAATTAAAAAAAAAAAAATCCATGGTCCTGTATCATTATTGTACAGAAACACAAAAGTCCAATTGACCTGCAAATCAAAACAAAACCAACATTTAGACCCTGTGTATACAAAAAAGCTATTCGTTTATAATGAAAAACATTAGCAAAGTCAGCTACCTGGAAAATCACAAGTTTTAATTAAAAATAGCCATTATATCAACACAGGAATGCTATGGCTTCATCAGAAAGTATTTCACACATACATTTGCAGACTCATTACAGTTTCTCAGCCCAATTTCCTCTTTCCTTAAATAATTTGAAGGACAAGAGATAAACAATCTGGCAAGTGTAAATCCATCCAAAAAGCCACATAAGGGAAATGAATCAGGTGGAAAGGGTCTTTCACTTTTACTCAATTTCTTAATTCAGTCAGATGAGCTGTTTCTGCACCAATCCCAGACTCCTGCTCTCAGACTCCCACTTCATCTTATATCTTGTGTAGAAGGTGAATTAAAGATGGCAGGTACATATAACCTCAAACAGACTTTCCAAACAATTGCACTAAAAACATCTGACAGGTTAACACTCATCATAATAAGATGGGTCCTGGAAGTATAATACAATGCTCGTTTGTTTATCAAACTGTGGCAAAAGTCAGATAGCCAGCTGTGCTAAATATTCCATCAATGCAATATCTGTTGTTAATCTTAGCACCAGGTAGCACCAGTTACTACTTGCTTTGTAGGCATTTCTAAACTACTTTAATTATAATTTTTATTTCACCACATACTACCTAGCGTGTTAGCTTAAGAAAACATATTAAAAGAACAAAAAACTATGTAAGAATGTATTGAACTCTCATGTATTTTGGCAAGAAAACTTCAAAATGTTTTACCAGGCATCTCAATGAAACTAATGTATATCACCATTATGCCTATGGTTGTCCACAGCTGGAATGAAAGATCTTAGAGAATAAAGAAGAAGGAAATAAAGGGAAGGCTGATGTATCAGACATGCCCCTCACCTTATGTGCTTGCCCTCTCTAAGGTCATAGAGAGAAAAAAAGATGTCGGTGTCTTCACCAATGGTGTTGTAAGTGAAGCTCTTGAGATTGACAAAAAGGTGGTGTGGCACAGGTATTCTACAGACGTCGCCATGACGCTGTCGTGCGCTGTCGCCCTGGAAACAAAGGCATATCACCACAGTCATTAGCATTAGGATACAATTCAAACATCAGTATATATCACCACCTACAACACAAACCACTCTTCATTTTTTATGCATATATATATATATATATATATGTGTGTGTGTGTATGCGGTAAAAAAAACACGTTAGACATAAACATGAAAAGCGTATGTGAAATTTTAATTTGGACATTTCATAAATATGCATAAACA
>JAOYMR010000018.1:9084678-9096318 GCA_025802075.1 Tenebrosternarchus preto | reverse complement strand
AAAAAAACACGTTAGACATAAACATGAAAAGCGTATGTGAAATTTTAATTTGGACATTTCATAAATATGCATAAACATCACTAGACACGTGCTGAGCAGAGTCATAACCTTCTCACCACAATGAACAAACTTAACAAAAGTGTATCATCACATGTCTACCACGCCACTAACAAGGAGTTTCATCCAGATTTCAAAACAGTTTGTCAGATTTCAGCCCAAGGTCATCGGTGACCTATGCAAAGGACTAAATGTCCCAGTGATATTCACGGTTAAGAAAACACATTGTGAAAGGTGACGTTTATACCTGGGAAGTGCTTTGCTGGACACTGTGTCTGCTGGACAGATGCTGGACAAGGAGAGAGAAAGCAAACGAGATTAGTAGGGATAGAGAGGAAGCATTTCAGTAGACACTTCTCTGAAAATCCTAAGCGTTATGTATCTGATCTAGTTTGTGGCTGGATTAAATACACTGTTGGGGGTGTGCAGGGGATAGGTTAGGAAATATTACCAAACCAAAGTGAGTAAAACGTCAAAATGCAAATGATATCAGTCACCAAGCTTCTGCCATCTACTGGTAGCAGAAAGCATTAATGCATTTTTCCTGGATACTGAATGCTTACTGCAAATACCTTCAATATATGTATTATATATAATATAAGCAAGATAAAAAATTAAGTTTCAAATAATAAATTGTAAATAATAACCAAAGCACTGGCATTAAATGGCATTCCTTCAACAGGCCACTGCAGGCCTAATTTAGAGAAACTCTAAAAACAAAACATCTCCTTTCTCTTTTTCATGCCACGAGAGAGTCATTAAGCCAAATCATGCTCAAGAACAGAGTAGGTAAACACGGGCTATATTTCATAACTTTTCCATAACTGTAATGTTTGATTTTTTCATGGCAGATTCATATATAAAAATATTCCAGTCTCACCCTCCCAATGGGTGGTCATATCTTTTTTTTTCTACCAGAGACCTTGAAGTTTGAGGGTGTGGCACAGTATTTTCACTAGAATCTTTTGGACTGAGATTGATATTGATATTCCTGGGATATGTTGGAGCTTAGAGGTCACAGCCCCGAGTTTCCTCCATCACCACTGGAACAACCTTGGTGTTAAGCTTCCACAATCTCTGTTTCTGCTTTTATTCCCCTGTTATTTTCCAACTTCTTTCCAGCTTCCTTCCTTTGGATGTTTTCATCACTTGGGACTCTGCCGCCACATCTATTACCACTAATGTTCTCTGCATCTTCTGTCATGACGTCAAGTTGAATCACCATTACTTGCTGGACTGTTTGGATCTGGAGATCTCACAGGATTTTAGTTGTGTTCTTCCCCTCCTCTCCCTGTAGTTTCTCACATTTGGATTTGGGTGTGTGTAGCTCATCTGCCTTCCATATGTTCCTGTATATCATCCCTTGGCTGTGTCTTTCAGTGCATGCTTTCCCTGCCAGGGCTTATCCTGCCGTGGCACTTTCTCTTCTTCCAAGGTGAACCATCTAACTCCATAAGCTCATCCACTGCTTGGATGTATTCATGGATGTTTCAGGTTCAGCCTGGACAGCAGATCTTACTCTGTGGAGGCCCCTTCCCCCTTCTTTCTGACTCGCGTACAGCCTTCAGATGTTGGGTCTTGAGTGGAGTGCCCATGCATTGTGAGGAGTTTTCTGGTCTTGATGTCAGCAGCTTCTTGTGCCTGCTGGGTATCCGATGACTGGCAGGGCATACAGGTTTATGGCACTGATCTTATTTTTCCTATTTAATTGACTATTGGGAGGCCTATCTTACCCTGTGGAGGTACCTGGATGTTCTTGTCCTTATCATTTCTGCCCCATGGTCCGTCTCATTTCTGACTCATCTCCAAAGTAAAAGTTTGTGCATCTTGGTCAGCTGAGGAAGGACATCTGTCTGTTTATCTAAAGACCTTGTGTACTACACTGAATTTTTTAACTACCTCTACATCTTTAACTGCAGTACCATGCAGTTACTCCCTGGAATCTTTATATATATTTTTATCTTTATTGAGCATGTTATACAAGAGACAAATAGAACGTGGAAGGACGTTATACACAGCCATATGACAAGCAAAATATTCCAAACATGTTTTATTACTCCTGGGGGCCAAAATACAGGAAGAGTGACTACAAATCAAGAGCAAGTTTGATCCAGTCTTACAAACTGTAGCTACAATCCAGTCCTTATTTCACCAGTCCAAAACAAATGCTGAAACACCAAAGGTTGTTAACCTTAATGCAGCTAACAGCAGAAGCATCATAGCTCCAATTTGATCATTTCTTTTGGTACGCCCACAAATGAACCTCGTCTTAGAGGTCAACCTGGTCAACCAGCCCCATTCCTTGATAATCGTGGGGTCTCTGGATTAGGAGCACCATGAGATGATCATCAGTCCAGACCTATGATACTTCAGAACAACGGGTGGAGCATGCACTGACTCCCGGGCTTAGTGGCTTTACGTCAGACCCAGGCAAACCCGGGGCAGAGAGGCACTGTTCAATCCAAGCTGATGTCTGGCATCGCAGCCTCTGGCCTGGCAGAGCCATTGGTGCCAACATCTAGTTATGCCCTTACATTCCCATTGAGTACATCGAGGCACAAATTAAATCCTTAATCTGCAACATGTGCACCTACAGCTGAAAAGTCATTGCTATAGTCTGTTGTAAATATAAGACCATTTGGTCCCATTTTAGGAACACAGAATGTAATGATGCATGCACTAATAAACCTTGCTGATCTGTAAACAGGAAAGGGTTTAATTAAGGCTGATTTTTTTTTTTTTTTGTATGTATGTATTTGTATTTATGTATGCTTTCTACCATCCAATCTTTTATCCTGCTTGGTGTGGCACTTGCTGCCAAGAATCAACCTCCACCACAGCAAACACTGACTAGAAAGACTCGCAATAATAAATTATATTTAGACACCACAGCATCACATGGTGGAGTGGGAGAGGTGGAGTGGGCAGGGAGGGAACTTAAACCAGTGTGTGTGTCCTGTAGCTTCATACACAAACACACACAAAGAAGAAATACTGATATTGTCTTCTAACTTATTAACTGTGACATAGAAATGTGCCAAGGCAGTAATAATGTTGCCAGCTCTACCTATTTCTCTACATAAGTCACATTATTCAAATTTGTATGACAGGTACACAGTCTCAAAGCTGTTTAAATGCTTCTGAATGTTGCCTTCTGATCAAGGCCAGAAGTGACTAAGAAATCATCCTAGCTTTTGTTATATTCATAACTCAGTTAAACAGCGTCACGGCGGTTATTCAGAGACTTAAAATCACGAGGTAACACTGATTACCCACTTAGCAGTTTTGTTTACCACACATGCTAATATCTGTTTTCTGTCTGGTGCTAGCAAGTAGTAACAGTTATCACAGTTTGCAAACATTCTTAACAAGGCTGTCACAGCAAAGACGATCGAGAACACTCACCATTTTGTAGAGGTCTGAAACACTGATCTGGTCTGCATCCACCATTTCAAAGTCTTTTCTCGGTACAAGATCCAGGCCCAAGTGTCTGTGGAAATAAACAGCTAGCGTGACAGAGGCTAATCAAAGCGAGCTTTGAAAAATGAAAAAAAGTGATCTTTTCTGCCTGTTCTGGTGGCTCTAATACACACTAAAAAGCAAATGTTCACATCTTGCGCACACTGTGGTAAACATGCATTAGGATCAGCTTAATATCTTCCAGAACACCATTCATGCCACTGTGGAACAAAAGCTGCTTCAAAAGCTGTCAGTATTTCTAGAACAAGTTTCTACTTATTGAGAGGTGTGACAAGAACAGACATCAAGGTACAACCATTCGTTCAACAGTACGCAACTTAACAATAACTCCAGCAACTACTAAAGCATTAAACAACCAGTGAGCTCTTGTTCGTTGTTACAGTGCTTGTAACCAAGGCCATGCATGTCAGTAAGTGTGACTGATTTTGACCGGTATGTATTCCTTTAAAGGTGAGATGTATGATAGGAGAGGGAAGCGTAACTCAGTAGGACAGTGAGGCACCACATCTTACTAAAGACGAGTCTGTCTGCTTTTGACACGAAGACGTTGATGTAAAATTCAGCGGCGACTCTAAACAAAACCCTGTTTAATTTATGGACCAGTCAGGACACATTTACTGTGGAAAGACTGATGAATATCAAACAATTACAAACAGACTGATGAGCCAGATGAGAGAAATGCTGCTAATTTACCACTTCAAGGTCCTCCAAAATCTATGAATATATTATGACTGCAACTAATCGAGGGGACTGTTAATTGACATTGGAAGCTGCAACATGTCAAAACAGTCAGCGTTTTCATAATTGTATTATTCTCCTAAAAAACGTGTTTGTATAAAAAGTTTGTATAAATGCTTTTAAATACAGTGTGCATTTTATGTCAGGCCAGATCTAGGACATGACAGTTTTGTTCTTATGAGTATACAAGGTGATGACTTATTCATTAAGACATGTCTTACTACTTTATAACGGATATATTAATTCTTAAGCCTTTGTGAGGGACTTTCACCAATCTGGCAATCTGTCACAGTCGTGTGTGACATTCCCATTAATCAGCATTACATCCATCACTGTTACTTTGTGGAGTAATGTATATATCTTCATCATCCACAGGTTCGTGATGTTAGTGAATTACATGGTGTAACATTTTCTCTTTTCCAACACATCGATGGTGAAACGATCATGGGATGAACATGTCGATCAACGTGTATCAAAGAATAAAAATCACTACAGAGAGTTCTGGCTATGTGCACTTTGATGTCAGCCCTCAGAGTATTACAGTAATGTGGTATCCAGTTCGCACTATTACAATTACTTGCAATAGATATGCAGTGACTGATTTTGGGTGAATGGTTTTTGGAGTTTTTATTAATGGTTAGTTAAGACATTAAGTAGTGACCTTTAAAGAGCTTCTTTATTTACTGCCACTGCACGTGTGATACGTCACTGGATACTGCTGAACTTTAATTTAACAAACACTTATTAAGTGTTTTAAGTAATGGAAATGCCAGCGGGGACGGAACAGAGTTGAGGAATTGTACCCAACTTCTGCTCTGTCCTTAACCCCTCCGTCTAACTTTCCAGTTGGTACGTGCCACTGCCTCCTTTCTGTTTCATCCCATTTACTCAATTACCTATTACCTCACCCTGACCGCCGCATTCTGCTGACAGACGGGGGTGGCTAAAAGTGCCCCCTCCTCCCTCACTGCCACCCAGCCTCGAAGGATGAGCGGCCTTTCAAAAAGCTCAAACATCAGAGACCGACACGCCTCGGTCCGAGGAGGGTCGCTTTAGATCACCGCCTGCCCCATCGTCCTTCAAGGAATTGGACGTCCCAGCAGCATCCCTAACTCACCAAGCATGGATAATGAAGAGGTTAAATGATAGATCAAAATCCAAAATCCACCGAAAATGTTAAAATCACATCTTCAGCTTTTCCACCTCTTTGGCATTAGTTAATCAGTCAATGTGGAAGCATCAAGTGTGTCTAATTATATTAGCATGGTGAGTCTAGACTGATAATTAGTGTCACTTGATTAGAAATCAGCATGTATTACTAATGAATATAATATTATTTCACAGCTCCCACTCTCTAGAAAAGTAGTGAGGTATAAAATGTACACTGAAAAAAAAAACCATTGAGATTAACTTTATTAATTGTGTATCCTGGTTCCACATCTTTTTTTTTTTCAGTGCCCTGTACTGAAAGTGAACGCACAATCTGCACTCGTATGTTCAAAAGCATCTCGTTCCTCTTTGTTTCTCTTTATGAGGAGCACAGCAGGCTGCCGTGACATGAGCGTGAGTGACAGATGTAGCCTTTTGCTAATTTCCACTGCCGAGTCTATTTGGAGCGAGGAGAAGTGCGACGGTAATCCATCTCCATCTCCGAGCCCCGCTGAGTGAGCGCTCGAAACGTCTGTGGTGGCACTCGTTTAAACACTCACCAATCGAGCTGGGAGCACTGGGAACGGTGGTGGAACGAGTCACATTTTTTTTTTCCGGAGAGAAGTATTGACCACCCCAGATCTCTAAACCAGAGGCGGGGCCTCCTTGAAAATGCGTTTGTTAATGAGGAGCCTGCTGGGTTAGTGCTGATTCTCAAAGCACTTCCACATTGTGTGCTGCAGTGGTGTAACACCACCTCAACACACGTACGCACAGTTACTTCACTCTGCAATTCCATGCTCTACAATTTACAAATTTACATTGTCCAAAAGGTTATGCAGGTGCCGAAGACAGGAATCAAGTTTTAAACCAGGTCTTTCATCCAATGTCCTTGTAATTAAATGTATTTATTATTAAATCACCTTAATGATTATATTATTAGTCGTTTTGAGTGATGGTGACCTTTTGGCAACGGTAAAGCTCCTTTATTAATTCATCTGCACCTGGACTTTGTAGTTCAGGTCGTGGAGGCTGAGAGTCCAGTACAGTTGGATGATCTTCCTGCTAAAACACACCTTGTAAACCCGCCAATTAAGCAATGAATTGAAATAGATACATCTGAGCAGGCACACTATCCGACTGTGCTGGAGACCAGCTGTCCGGGAGCTCAGCACCGCTAATGCATCCGCTCACGGCCCGTCGTTAACCTCATCGCGCTCTTTGCTATTAGTTCAAATTAGTTACATTATAACGAGGAGAAATAAAAACCCTCCTTTACAATGCAGGACACAGTGATACAAAGGGAATCGTTTCCATCACCTCGTCATTGACGTATTACAAATGCAGACGAACGGCAGGTGCAGGGCTGACCACGCATGGACGAGCTCGGATAATCAACCAGTGACTCAGCAATTATAGGTTACACCTGAGGAGCCAGAACAACACAGATTCCTACAAATCTGGGGTCAGTGCTAGTTAATCCAGTGACTTCCACTGCTAGTGGAGATGTAACTCTGATGTACCGTCGCTGTACATCTGTTTTAAAGTGTTCCATTTACTTTGAATCTTTTATAGCTGCTAGCCTGAGTTTGACCTGAAGGAACATAACTGTGTTGTTCGATACCGATTCGAGTTTGTTTCTAGGTGAACTGTAACAGAGACAGAGGCCGAGACGGCAGTGCAAAACAATCAGTCCGCAGGCAGTAATTTACACTGAAGGGCCTATTTCAGTTCATAATCTGAAATGTTACTGGGCTAATAGAGATGGCTAATAGTTTGCCATCTGCAAAGGGAAATGCAAACCATCTGTTCTCCGTCGGAAGGATTTTCGAACGGCATTTTCAAATCTCTGGAAGTCATGAGCTTAAGTAATGACTTGAAGCTTCGCTTGGGTTTTGCAGCCTGTAACTTGAGACTGCATGTCCATTAGGAACTAACCTGGCAGTTCTGATACAGCTTAAATACTAACAGCACACTCCAGACCCAGGAGATACTATCCTGCCGAAAACCAGCGTCCTGTTTGATGATGGACAAGCATCCACCTGGTTTTAATGCTGAATAAGCCCATATGACCCGAACAAAGAGACGTTTCATCTTTCCTCAGTGATGGTTTCTTTTTGTTTGTTTTTTGAGGAGCGAGGGTTGGGAATGGAGGTTATAGAAAGACATGATATTCTCATTTACAAGCAAGGAACAGAAAGGTGAGAGGGATTAGGACTATGAGGTTCATTTACGATGAGCAAGGACCCTCTGATCCAACGTCCAACTCTCTGGTACCCACCTGAACACAAGCCTCAAACTTCTGGTCAGTAGCCAAAACCAATAACACAGATGACCTGATACAGTACATGACAAAACCTCAACATCTGTTTAGAACCCCCCCCCCCCAGTGGCTACAGCAGCACCTCAAGAACTCGATGGTTTAAAGCTAGAAACCCGCTGTACAATTTGCTCTGTTAAACGTTTAAGGGAACTGCAGCTCACTGAGTTGTTTTGCCCTTTTCATCGGCCACGTGGATCACACTCTGACGAGTAATCAAACTCAGATATCCATTTAAGATCACTGTCACTGTAACAGTGGAAAGTGTAGGCCACTCTCTGGTCTGTGAAGTTTTGTTCTCATCTCCCCGCACATCTGAGGTCTCTCACAGAGATAAGGGCGATAAAATCACTTTGGCTGTGTCCCACCACAAACGGTCAGTAGTTAATCAAGACAGTAAATCAATGTCATACCACCAGCTGTGAGTTCCTTTGGCTGTTTCCTATGGAGGTGGGATGCCAGTATGTGGTTATTTTTTTGATTGGTCAGGGGTAGCAAACCGTGTTCTTTGTCAAGATAAGCCTGGGGGAGGGGTGGAGGAGGGGTGGAGGAGTGGAGCTGAGCTGATGGAACGAGGAGCTAGATTTGGAGAAACCTCTCCCTGAGGCTACTCTCTCTCTCTCTCTGTTTCCCTCTCTCTCCTTCACTTTTTCTCCACCCCTCTCTCCATCTATTACATAATATTCAAGAAACAATCACTATGCTGCATTTCTGTTATTTATAATGTGCTGTTGCATATAAAAACTGCACATTACAATATCAAATCAACAGGAAATTGTAACTAATTGGTTTACGTTATGTTTATAAATCCTGTTACTTCAAACTCATGTGAAGTTCAATTCTTCAGATATGATAATGTAAATGCTCAGAGTATTCAACCTTACTCACGAGCCTTTTATAGTTATACAGACTGCTAACAGCAATTCCCTGTAATTTATCCAATCTGCTACACACGATTACTAGATTAAACTATTAATTAAACTAGCCAAACGGTAAACCTCTATAGTTTCAGCATTAAGAAAAATTATAAAGTTGTTCAAACATATTATCATCACTTACGCTGGGCTACACAACAGAATTTTCTCTTTCGAACACGTGTAATTATAATATAGACTGGAATGAATTTATTCAGTTCAACCAAGTATTAAACCTTTGCCCAGATTCTACTGCCACCAAGTGGGGTAGGGGTAAATAAGTAGAAAAAACCCTACAAAAATATTGTTAAGAAATGTTAACCCACCCCTATAAGAAGGAAGGTGGTGCATAATGTATCTTTGCTACATCTTCGTTACATATGCAGGACTTTTAATTTGCCTCACTTTATTCCTTGGCTGTGGTAAACTGTTCTGGCTACTCACTCGTTTCCCCAGTCGAGACGCACGGTGATGTGTCGCTTCACTTCCCGCACTTGGTCTTGGGTCAGGTGACCGGAGAGCATCTGCCGTCTCAAGTCGATGAGCTCGTTCATCACGTGGCGTAGTTTGTAGAAGAGGTCCACTTTATGTTTCTGCCAGGGACAGAATGAGGAAAGGGGGGGAGGGAGAAGAGACCAGGGTTGAAAGCGTGCAGACACTTCATCCCAAAACTCTGGCTTGCATTTTGGCAATAAAGAACATTCCTTTGTTATTTGGGACTTTGCCGTTGTTAAGGTTTGAACTGACACAGACCAGGCCAACACACTACGCACTAAAGTCGACCGTATTTGGGAGAGACAAGGGGGTGATTTTGTTTCTATAAAAAGTCTCAAGGATCTAAATGTTCCGCAGGGCAATTTCACGTTAGATGGAAATGTCCTGGGGAAGCAGACCATCCAAACCGGCAAAATCACTCCTCTGACATGCTCGAGAAGTGACAGCGAGTGGAAAATACACAAGTCTATAGAGACCGCTCTCATCTAGTGCTCTGAGGGTCAGAACAAGCCAGTCCATACTTCTGTCGGAATGATTGCACTGTTATTCTGACATGATATTCATTTCTTCATGACTTCAAATACCAGTATGACACAGGGACAATTAACATATGTTAGGGCAACCATCACATCACACACACTGTAAGGTTAGAAACAGGACTGATAAATCTTTCTGTCTATACACAAATCATCTGAAAGGTTTTAAGTAAGAAAACAGGTAAACGATTATTAGTTGCCACATGTTCAATGATGCATGATGTTCAATGATCAGTTTCTATTTTCTTCCTATAAGATCTTGGATTAACATATTTTGCTGATGAAAAAACACAAGAAAAGACTTTCTGGTCTCTAATGTAGCAGAATCTATCAGGAAAAGACTTCTCTAATGAAGCAGAATCTTACATGTTTACTAAGATCTTCACCTTACATGTTTAATGAAGATCTTCACCTTACATGTTTACTAAGATCTTCACCATACATCTTTAATGAAGATCTTCACCATACATGTTTACTAAGATCTTCACCTTACATGTTTACTAAGATCTTCACCTTACACGTTTAATGAAGATCTTCACCTTACACGTTTGCCAACACCTGGTTCTCTGGTGCTGCAAATCCATTTCCATGTAAATGTGTAAGTGTTCAAAAGACTTCAGGACTTGCGGCTCCAAATTGAAATAGATTTCATCCCTAAAGCTAGAGATGAACCAGCTAACACATGCGCCCACACAGACAATAAAAGGCTGACTGCAGAGTGAGACCAGGCTATCTGGGTAGCATAAAAGCTAAAACAATAAATATTTTGCAAAATTGGAGCACAGATACCTGTATCTTGATGGGACGTACAACATCATACACTGAGTGAATATACAAACATTAACATATTAACAAGTCATCACCATCCCCAAATACTGCATAAAAAGATGTGCTAAATTTATCTAAGACCAACAGCCAATTATACGATAATTTAAGCAGTTTATCTGAAATTAAAAACAAATATTTATGCTTCCAATTAAATACTCTTCTAGTACTCTCCGATACTGCAGCTATGCTAAGAGGCTGAGTTCTAACACACAAAACGCATCACTCCCACAGATACCAAGGCACAGTTTGAAAAGCAGATTCATCAGGGTTTTCAAACCCTAACCGATCACCCCATTGGACTGTTCTTAAACTGAATACTTCACTTTTCCAGTGAATGTTTCAATTAGTGAAGATATGTGATGCCTGATCCTAAATGATGGGGAACAGCTATTTTAATAATAATTTAATATCTGTGCAGAAAAAGGTGTGATGACTTGAAGTGCATTTGCAATCTTTGTAAATAAAAACCTTCTGACTCATGTGGGGAATGATATTTTAATAGGACATAATATGTCAATATTATTACCCCTGAACTGACTTCTTACTCAAAACAGTTTTTACAGATGTGATGATTCCCAGTTAGACATGAAGAACCCAAAGCCTGTAATTCCGTTCTAAATCTTAAGATAAGAAACAACAGGCCTGACTTTCAAGGGTTTGACAGTTACACTGACCTTCTCTCTCTCTCTCTCTCTTTCTCTCTCTCTCTTTTTTTTTTTTATTTACACAATCACATCCAGTGTTGCGCTGTATTCTGCCAACCGCATCACAAGTGCGCTGGGCTGATCTTCAGTAACAGGCTACAGCTCAACCCTGCATCTGTTTGGCCTCGTCTGTCCCATTAGCGTTCACACGGCTGCCTCTGTGGCCTCGGGGAACGTGGTGGAAGACAGACCCATGCGTTCACCTGTCTGCCAACTACCCAGCAGCCTCTTTGTGGCAATTGAAAGGGGGGGGGTTAGTGTCAGGATGACACAGCCGCCCGAGGCGCCCGTGTTGTATCTGGCCGCGCAGGTCAAGACGGGGCCTTGTGTGCTCGTGCATGTATCGTTTCCAAACACAAGCGTGCACGACTGCGATGCCACACGTATGCCACATTTGCACACGTGTTTGCACACGTGTT
>JAOYMR010000018.1:9063457-9074611 GCA_025802075.1 Tenebrosternarchus preto | reverse complement strand
ATAAATCATAAATATATTTTAAAATTTTTATTAAAGGGAAGTTACAAAGAAGGATGAAATTAAGAGTTAACCTCTCAGTGTTATTTAATGTTAATGGTATTGCATGCAAATCATATCAATTCAAAGATTTCTGCCCATATTTGTCCACAAACTGCTTAATTACATACTTACAAACTGTTTTATTACTTACAAAGTGTTGGATTCCATAATTCATAGGTTCAAGATCCTAGATGACTGTCTCTCTCTCTCTCTCTGTCTCTCTCTCTCTCTCTCTTTCTGTCTCTCTCTCTCTCACAGCACTATGATGCAGTCAGACAAGTCATCGTCAGGCATCTCCTTTTGACTCACAACACTGAACCACCATATTTTAACACTTGACTACAGAAAAACTAGTTGCTTAGCAACCTTTACAAGCACTGCGGACCAATGCAGGAAAATATTACGCGAACTCACGAACTCCACTGCGCCATGGAAGTTTGATCGTGATGCCACTTTTTGGGGGGAAAATAACTACTAAGAGTGCAATATAAGTCATGACTTTATGATATTAAAATTATTATTGATGTCTGCATGTGTCTTTGTGTGTCAAAAGGGAAAAGTGCAATAGTACAGTTTTTATTGCTGGATTTTTCAGGAAGGGTTACCTTTTCATAGACACATAAATAAATGTGTGTGTGTGTGTGTGTGTGTGTGTGTGTGTGTGTGTGTGTGCGCACCTTCAACTGCATGTACATACGTCAATGCAGTCAGTGCAGTACACTTCTGCATAATGATAGGTAAGACCCAAATCCCTCCAAAATATCATCATCCCATGGTTTCCCATGGAAACCCCATGGAAACTTGGCGCAGGCAGTATTCCAACGCTGCATGCACCCCCCCATTCCGACAAAAGAGCGCCTGCATAACAACCGCCGGAAATGAAGCCATTCCGGTCACGGCAGTATCGAGCTTTAGTAACGAAGCTAATGAAGCACGGCGAAACATTCTTGCTCAGTTCCGGCAATTCCCCGAACAAAACCGCTCCGGGCCAAAGGAGATCCGGGGGAGGCCCGCGACGTGCCGTGTTCGGAGGATGAGCTTTTCCATAACACTGACATGGCCGTCGTTGACGCTCTGGGCTGGAAAAACCTGGTGGTTTTTATTGTATTTTACCGGGTTACCCTCCATCACGTTCAATCAGTGGAAATTTGCTTAAGTGCAGTAAGAACATTGCTGAGGAAAGAGAGAACATCAGGAGGAGAAGAAACTGATAGCAGAAGGAGTGAAACGCAAGATGCTGACAGGCCCAAGAGTCAAATCCCTTTGGTTTCAGGTTTTCCTGCCATCTGCTCAGAGACACAAGCTATCAGGGCTCCATCGGCCCTTGTTTTCTTCCATATCATATTCCGTCCAGAGTGTTTCTTAAAAACAGCCATGTGTAACTGGTACTTGTAGTCCAGTGCCAGCTTGTAGTCCAGTGCCAGCTTGTAGACCGGTGCCAACTTGGTGGAGGGCAGCACGAGATCTGAGTGATATGCTTTACCGTCTTAAATTAATACTAAAAATTCTAGAACTTTCAGAGAGTATTAATTTATTATTAATTTATTACCATTAAAAATGTAATCATTATGGCAAGCATTATACCAGTTCCGGCACATCCTGGTGTCAAGTTTAGCTGTAACATTAAAATATATTAAACTCTATTACGCCTTCTAGGGGTTAGACATAATAAATATTTTTAAGTGATTGCACTGTCAGCCCCAGACTGAAACAACTCACATTCCCTTAAAACCAACACAACACAACTAATAAAGGCAATAATTTAGAGCTGGCTTGCCAATTTAATTACCATTCAGGATTTTATAGGTTCATGGTGACCAAAATAGCAAACAACTCATCTAAGAAATCCAAATTCAACTAACTTAACCTGTGAACAAACAAACAAAAACAACCCATAAAACACAAAACATTGATATATCTACTCTCACCATAAATAAGGACAAAACATAAACCAAAAGGCAGGTCACCTCTACGAATCCTTTTCAATAAATACAAAAAAAAGTCTGTTGCTGTTGGGTGGCAAACTGGATCAGCACATCGGACAGAAAGAACTGAGTGCCCTGACTGAAGAAACAAAGGTCCTTTAAAATCCCCTGCCATCGAGGCCAGCCAATAGGGACTGCGCACACAGGACGAGCCGCCAATAGGGACTGCGCACACTGGACGAGCCACCAATAGGGAAAGCAAACACAGGACGAGCCAATAACGAATAAGAACCGGAAGTAACCGGTAGCAACTCCAAACTCCAGGGTATTTCTAACAACCATTTGCACTGAATTTATCATATAGGATAACTTTTTCCAAAAGTTGCTTGAGCTTTGTCACTAACAGAGGCTTCTCATACTAAGGTACAAACTTTCTCTAAAGTCCACAGCTAACAGTGTTTCTTAATGCCATTCAGTGTTGCTATGGCAGGTCTGACATCATAAACATCACATGGGTTCACCCCGTCAAAAGTCCAGGGACTGGGTCATAGCACCGCCCCTCTGGCGAGACGGTCTCCTTAGAAACGACACCAAGGCTCCGTTCTCACGGGCACGCGGATTTCAGTGCCACTGGACTTCCTGCTGTCCTTCTGAATTCAATAAACTTCAGCCTCTTTGTTGTTACCTCGGTGTGATGAGAGCACCGGGGGCAGACGACAACATGCGCCTCACGATTCCCCTCCGCTAGCGTCGCCGTCTCCTTGGAGACCAGCCTCGTTCTCGTTCTGTCTCTATGGCTCCTCTCCGTCGTCGCCTGTTGCTCGATCAGTTTTAGTTGTTAAGTGTTTGCCTCTGCCAGTTCTAGCTACTGGTCGTTGTTAATCGAACTATTATTGTTGTTGTTGTTGTTGTTGTTGTTGTTGTTGTTGTTATTATTCATGACACATGATTCTGAGGAACCACTGAGGAACATTATATTAGATAAACTTGATAGAACTTGAAGGACCAAACATCTCCAGAACCTAGGACATTTTGCTGAGATACTGGATAAGTCTTTTGTGACAGCATGTCTGAACAGATGAGCCACAGCTGAGGCTTCCCAATCTAACACAAGCAACCGAAACCCCTGCACAGGACCACAATGGTACACCACCTATACTTTGGGCTGTCGTCATTGGAGATAAACTTGAATCACATTTTTAACTGCTTTTCAAGAGTCCATGAGTTTTAGAGATCTGTTTGATTCTCTACTTTTCTCTCTTTTTTTCTGTCTTGTTTTTAAGAGTCAGTAAACCTTGACCCAAAAGAGCACTTTAAAGATTTTTTTCATTATATTGGGCATATAATCCATCACGGCTTTTAAAAAGACCAATACAGTGTTTTGTACAATTGTTTTTTTAAAGGATGGTTTGTTATCCCGCATGCCCAGCTCACTGTCTTCTCACAGTCAGCGGTTCTGAGGTTAAAAAAAGGAGGTATTGTTGACACGCTGTTAAAAAACCCCCAACTGATGACACCTGACTCCCTTGGAGAGTCTCCTGCTGAAGGAAATGCTCTATAAAGGGTTTTAAACACTCACAAAGTTGGCCATAGGTGGTGACATCAGTGCTCGTCGAGTAGTCCTCACACAACTTCACACAACCTCAGCTTTGGCTCAGTATAAACAATAACCACACAACCAAGACAAGCTACAGGAAAATACTTTTAACAAAAACTATCATAAACTCTCATAAAATAAAGTTCAGTCCAATAATGTTTTTTGTTTCCCAGTTTACTTGACGGTATCTCTGACAGATTTTGATCAGTTTACAGTGAAAAGGTGTAAAAACCAGTAAAAAAGAAATGTACATCTTACACACATCATTCTGGAAGTATTTATTTACTTAACTGCTATTGTTATTGCAACCACTGTTGTTCGATTAAACGAAATAAAAAATACAGTTGAGGAGCAAAGTGTATGTTTGATACATAACGGCACTGTGAGCTTTTTACTGTGTCTATGGGCATTTTCGGTAAACGGCAGCTTGCTCTACAGCCACAAGGTTTTCCCCCTGCTGACTGGGGCTTTAAGTGCCTGCCTCTCCTCGATGCTCCATGTAACAGCACAAAACCAACATACTGCAAGTCAGAGGGAAGAGGCCAACATTTAGAGGGACCCAGGTGAGGGCGGAGCCATGTGTGGGTGGAGCCATGTGTGGGCGGAGCCTCTAACCCTTAGCCACACTGAGAGGCAACTGAGCTTTCAAGCCAGCCAATAGCACACAGGTGAAAGAGGATTAGAAAAACAACTACATGTACGTATGTAAGCTGGACAGATCTCCAAACAGGGTGAATTAAGAGAAACATAATTTACTGCTTTTTTTTTAAAAGAAAAACATTTTTACCTAAGTGTTGTTTGTTCGAGTGGCTCACCTAACCCTAACCCTAACCCTAGACCCTAACCCTAGACCCTTGTAAGATTCATCTTCTAAGTCATTGTGCTAAAAGCACTAGGAGCAGATCTGAAACCCATAACAATTTAGGGCGTATTCCTAAGACTGAGTCACTACAACCAAAACACAGCCAGTCCTAAAATGTCTGACAGCAATCCGTATCACAAGAATTACTTTCTTTATAAGATTTAATGTCATTATTCTTCATAAAATGTATTGCAACAAATATGGAGTAGGAGTACAGTCAGGTCACCTGCTAAAAGAATCAACACATTGTCACCAATGATCTTGTTTTTTTTTGACAGCTTCTGCTGCCTGACCACTGGAAAAACGCAGTTATTCAGTACAGATGAACTGGAGATATCTCAGGAATCTGTGAGCTGTGTTATAATCTACATCAAACAGAGAATGTCCTCAACAGACCCCACACTGCCTGAAAATGAATTTGGTTTTCTTTGAGCATGAGTCACTGATTTAAAAATCTGTTCACATACGTTCGCATCAATGTTTAAATACACACGTCTCTAATGTGATTTCAATTCAGTCCTCTCATTCATTTACAATGTATCACAAATGTTTAACTGTCCGAATTACAAGCTGCTAGATAAAAATTAGGAACTTTTTCATGCTCCTAATGAGAACTGAGTTCAGGAGCAGCTCAAATACTTGTCTTTCACAACATACATTACCGATGACACCAGGGGGACAGTCCTAACCAGGACCCATAGTTCTCATAGCCTGGTTGAGCTGTAAACACAATGATACTGTGGATGGTGGCTCTTATAAGGGTCTAAGGCGAAAAGCAAGCATCGCACGCACGTGCAATACTGACGTGACCTCATCACGTTGAAGGATGACCACATGTGTGACAGGTGACGTTTGCCCCCAGGTCGATGACATCACGTCCTGAACAGGATTCTGCAACTCACCTATTCTGTCTCTTTACGTTTCGCTCTTTCTCTCTCTCTCCCTCTGTCTTTCTGGTTCTTTCTTTCTCTCGCTCCCTCAGACGTGGACGTGAGTTCCCATGACAACTTTTCATTTGCCCTCACAGTCGGATACGCCCATCCCTCTCTTAGCTCATTATTCTGTGATTACACATTCCACCCGTGTCACTACCATGAAAGTGAGTCCTAATTGGGTTTTATGGAAAGAGGGGGAAATAAATCAACCTTAATTTTAATGCAGATGTCTAAACACTTTAGTACCCTTCACCTGCTCTCTCTCTCTCTCTCTCTCTCTCTCTCTCTCTCTCTCTCTCTCTTTCTTTCTCTCTCTCTGAAGTGGGAGGTGTTTGTTTTATAAGGCTGGATGAATGATGGAGAGTCTTTAGAATTCTGCTCGATGCTTCTCTGAGGTCATTGGGTAATGAAGGTGCCAATCATGTCTTCCCTTCTCTACTCCTTTTCAAAGGTTTTCAAATGTTTCTGGTGAGTTTGCATTTCAACAGGAGAAACTGCTAGCCCTTTTGAAATCCCTTGGTGCAAGAGAAGCAGAACTATTCATCAAAATTATGTAATTTTTTAACAATATGTGGCATTCAGCTTCTTTGTGGTTATATAGGGCAAACTGTATTGCTGAGGGGTTTTACATTAAATTGACTGGGCACTATATTGGCTGGGCACTAAATTCCCAAGTTGCCAAATTGCAGTTACTGCCCTGCCAAAAAAAAAAAAAGTTTTCAATTTTCCCTCTTGCCCTGATCACATCCCCTTCTATAACCCTGTTATGAACTCCTGCCAGCAGCCTATTCAATGCCATCTACCCCACATAGAATCTAAGCTTCTGCTTGTTCTAGGCAAACTAACCAAAGACCCAAACCTTGGTGTGTGGAAACACGTGAAGACATTTAGATTGACTTTAGATTTAAGGGTTTTACAAAAATTCCAGCCACAATTCCCCAAAACGAGATATAACGTCAAACATAAAGACCCTCCAGGAGAAAGAGCTGAACTCTTTCCACGTTTCATGCCAACCACCATGCACCATGCCAAAGCCTCTCTCAACATCTTCTCTTTCTTCACAACCATCCCAACAGGTCACCAGAGGCAAGCTAATGCCCTCTAGTGGATAGGATGTTATTGTGATGGTGTGGTCTGTATATAAATATACCTTGTTTTTCAATGATTATTCTTCCCATTAAGGGGCAGCCATCATACTGACGCCTAGTGGTCTGGATGTTTCAGAGATCATGTACTAAATCTGTTTTAAACATGGCCACCTCCATGAGGGGGACCACATTGTAATCTGATTCCTCATGAGAGCTGCACTTCAAAGAAAAAATACCTAAAATATATAATCACTTGCATAAATATTGTTACATACTGTTAATAATGTTTCCTAATATATACTACTTTTATATATGATTTACTGCTCCTTTAACTATCCTAATAATATTGCCTACTGGCCTGAGCCATGTAAAGCAATTCTAAAAATGACACTGAATATTTTAAGATACGATACGATATGATGCAATACGATACGATACGATACGATATGGGGGGTCAGCTGATCCTGAATCCAGATCCAGCGTGCCACAGACTCCATCAACTGGAAGTGCGGCACCCACTGAGGCCAGACCCTGGCACCACGCCGTTGAGTTCAAAGCCGCAGGAAGGTATATTATTATGAGACAAAAGTCTATACCCCAGCTTATCGATATCAAAGGCAGGGTAGTTATTAATAGTGCTGTCTGCTAAGATCTCATTATTTTTAAAAAAAATCTTTAAAAAAAAAAGAAAGAAAGGAAATCAGGGCGGTTGGATTATCTTTTAATGGGTCGTGACTCATGAAAAGACTTTCATGTGTGTTTCCGGTTCACTAATGGCTTTTTAAACTCAGATGTGTTTATACATCATTTGAATGCTATGAGGCTTCAACAGGCAAAGCTAAACCTGAAGGCATTTTCTAATACAATGCAACTAAGATGAACCGCTTATTAATCATTAATGCGCTCGAATTTGTCAAATTGCTTATGCTGTTTAAAATGGCTTTTATTTAACAGAGTCGGGAAGAGAATTCCTTCATTAAGTTTTTTTGCAAGGCCTCACAGGAGGTCATACTGCCACTCAGTCTGAATCTGAATGGAGTCTGAATCTGTCATTCTCGAGACTTCCCTTTTAAGTTCTCTTATTGCACTTTAAGTCCATCGCAAACGTCTGGGTAACTGTGCTTACAACTTGAGTTGGTAAGCAAATTTGTAAAACGTCACAAGTTAACAGAATCCATGTTAAGCAACACAGACTTCAGACCAAGTGTTGGAAAAACTATAAATAGCTCCGAGTTGTGCTGGAAGCAGAGTTGGCCGCCCTACACCTGGTCTACGCCCCGTCCCACTGAGCCAAGCCCTCAGCCTGGGACCATCACCACTGCTGTCTCGATATACCCCTTTAGACAGAGTCTCTGGATATATCCCTTCAGACAGAGTGTCTGGATATATCCCTTCAGACAGTGTCTGGATATACCCCTTCAGACAGTGTCTGGATATACCCCTTCAGACAGAGTGTTTGCTGCATTAAACAAACCCAGATCATTCTGAATTAGTCATTCTTATTTCACTCCCCATCCAAATTAGATTTGACTTTCTTTGTTGCCGTGGTAAGAAGCTTATTGTCCTCGTGTTAAACAAACAAACAGAAAAACCCTGAAAGGCGACAGAACTGAGTCACTCCGGCAAGCGAATTGAATCACTCCATCTGAAGCGGCACTTGGTTATTTATGATAGACAAGTTTTGCATTTGTCTTGCGACTGGGAAGGGTCGACTCCGGCTTGAAAACCCATCTAGTGCAAAAGAGAACGCAGACATCAAGTCCCGTATAGATCACGTACAGCATCAAACGAGTCGTGAACTGCTGCTGTTATTTACAGGTCCAGAATAAGACAAAAGCCTCTCTCACTATAAAAATGGCCGGCACCAGCTGGTGAGGACGGCGTGGGGTGACTCTCCTGAGGAAGGTGGACACATTCGTGCTGCTTTGCGGGACCCGCCGTGTCCTGACTCACGTTTTTTTTTTTTTTTTCAGGGGGAGTCGTCGGCTCGTACGGGAAATGGAGAAACGGCACACAACTACGAGCGGATAAATTATCGCTGCTAAACCCTCGGGCGCATAGAGGCGGTTACGTCACGTGGATGAAAAAGTCCTGAGGTGAAAAAACAAAGGGTGGGAAGAGAAAGGAGAATAAGAGAGATAGACAGAGATAGAGAGAATGAAAGAGAGAGAGAGAAAGAGAGACAGAAAGAGAGAGAGAGTGAGCAAGCTGGGGACAGAAGCAAAATCTATTGTAGGCTGACTAAAAGAGAGAGAGAGAGAGAAAGTCATTGTTATTGTCTTCACTTACATTAGTGCTTGGTAATGCTGGAACTTACATAAAGCACACTGTCAGAGCTCTTATTCTTTACACTGTGCACAGAGCATGGAAATGGTTTCTCCTGACTGATAATTATCCACAATCGCTCGCTTCCAGTGTGTGATTTGTAATGAGGTTCCTTGTGAAATTATCTTTAAGTGTTGAATGATTTAGCCTCGCTTTGATTAACAAGATTTTACCTGGAAAGATGGGAGAACTGTGAAAACTTGTGATTCGGGCAAATCTCATTTGTGAATGGACAACACTGTCCTGTCGGGTCCCGTTTGACTCAGTCAACACACACCAATCCAGCCACTTTTGAGCACTGCAGTAGGGGCAGAGTGCAGGCAGCTTCCGCTGTGCTTCTTGTTTGAGCCAAGATGGAGTATGCTTCTACTCACCACATAGAGTTGCTTCCAGAGCACTGACCATTCCTGCAGGGTGGAGGTGACTTCAGACACAACGGGGTCTTCAAAGGGTATCACTGTCTCATACTGCCTGTACATGGACACATACAAAAGAGGTTAAGCACTAAGACTGGTAGTTTGGTGTGGAGTTTGGTACAGAGTTTGTATAACCTCCCCAAATTCAACCAGAGAGCTTTCGATCAAAGACAGATAAAGGAAGCTTGGTTAAAAATGCACACTCACCATCCGAACAACTCCGACTTTTCATTGCCTTTTCTAAAACTGTAACCAGACTCCAATCCCATTTTGAGTGTGCAGCGACACTCTATTTTAGCTTGAAATGAATTATTTATTTATTTATTTACAGACTTGAGTATTGGCAAACGATTTCGCCTAACTAAGCCTGTCACTGCAACACAGCACAGCCTGGGGTTGCTCAGTGCAGACTCCATAAGACTTCTGCAACTATTGCAACAGCATGCAGACACATTACACACACCCAGTGTGCATGTGTGCACATTACACAGGCCTGTTTTGCAAGCACAGATCCAAATTGACTGAACCATCATTCAATATTGGGTGATTGACTGAACTATCAGTCAACATTCCACTATATAGGTTTCATTTATTGTGCATTAATACACTAATGATTGTCCTTGTTGTGTAAGGGATGAAATAGACATTTAACACCAATAACAGCAGATTTTTTAACATCATTCTTGCTGATGTCTCTCTCCTTCCGTATTTCTCTCCGTCAGGGTTCTAACATCCCCATTTTGTCCTTTTTTTGGGTGGTGCTGTGTAGACTGATTGATGCTATCAGGCTCAGTTTCCTCTGCATGTTTCCAAAGTGGAGGTGTACAAGAACGACAGCTAATTGGCCTATGAGGGATTCTTGTGCATCTGGCAGATTTTTTTCACTAACAAGGAGTAGTGAGATTCACCGTTTCCTAACCAAGGCAATGGCCTTTGTTTTCAAGAAAAGAACAGGTTTCGCAGAGCAGTAAAACATGAAAGAAATGTGTATGCTTGGACCTGTTGGGACAATATGAGGGAATCTAATATGAATCTCTACACCACCAACAACTTTATTATGTGTTTTGCCTGTAGACTGAAACTCCATTCATTAACTGTAAGGGAATTTAATGATTCATGATCCATGTTTCATTCTGAATTAAATGTCTCTCTCTAGGTAGACTAGTTGGTGGTCAGGCTGAGCCCAGTCCTTCTGTCCTTTGGACTTAAGCATATCCACAATCCCCTTCCTATATGACGGTTCCAGATCTGAACATCATCTAAACACCTTCTTAGTGGAGGCCACTTCTTGGTGTTTCTCACCCCATCCTTAAGACCAATCATTTAGTTGTTGATTCCACCTCTGTCGGACTGAACAGAGGCTAAAAAAACTAACATTAACCAGTCTGAGCACAGAAAACCACTTTAAAAGCAATACTATAGTCTCTAAGTATTCACACTCAAACACAGTGTCCTTCCTGTTGTGTTTCCAGGGTTACTGACATAATGAGTGATGCAGGTGCTGGTGATGGTGGCCAATCCATTTCCTGCGAAGGCCGGGTTTTCGCTTTAAAAGCCAATGGGAGAAGAGAGGACCAAGAGACTGACAGAGAGACAACAACACAGACACACAAGCACAACATGCACACACACACACACTCACCCATTTACACAAAGACTACATGGAATACCTGGGGTGGTGTGGAGTTAGGGAGAACTCTGGTGAGTAATACTGCGAAACGTAAGTGTTTTGTGTCATTCGAGCTATATTAAACCCTGGACAAAGTTAGAGCATGTTTATGCATTACACACACTGAGCTGCTGTTTGATGGACTGACACCTTAGGTGAGGGGCACCAATCCTTGTATTAATGTTGGTTATTTTCGGTAGTCTGAATTAAATGGTTTGGTAGATTTATGTAGATGGTTTCTTTTCTACACCATGATCCAAGTGTGTATACACACACACACAGATCATTGTATATATAT
>JAOYMR010000018.1:9041921-9059942 GCA_025802075.1 Tenebrosternarchus preto | reverse complement strand
ATATATATATATATTTTTTTTTTTTTTTTTTTTGCTGAATATCTGTGCTAACGTTATTGTATGTGTACACGATGTTGTATGTGTACATGATATATTCGAGGAGACTAACATATGTAAGTTAGTCTAGACTATATAACATGTGAACACAGGTCTAACTGGTCTGAGGGCTGAATGGATGGTTGACTGAGTGGATGTTGCAATGGTGCATGAAAACACAAATATGCAATTAAACACTTCTGAGAATGCAGTAATACTAAGAATATTAAAGTAATTTATCAATATATATTCAAGTGGTTGCTTTTAAATGTAAGTCTAGTTCATGAATATAAATTATAAAGAGGTGAATTTTGCTGAATATTGTGTGATTAGTGTAATTACAGGAAAGAAAACAGATTAGAAATGAGGTACAGAACCCGCTAACCCATGAGCTCATACTTGACTAAATTATCATAATTGGGGTGATAAAAGTTCATTTTGAATATTCAACATGGACAATCAATATACTTGCAAAATGTACTTGAAGAGAATTCTTCAATACCTAAATATTCTTTACCTACCCTAGTTTACCATACCATACTTTTTAATAATAATAACCCTAACCCCTAACCCCGCACTGGTAGTGCATCCTTATATCTGATATGCCATCAAATCTGCACCAGACTGATCCATGACATCAAGCAGTCAGACCCAGTTCCAGACCCAGTTCCCGGCCCGGTTCCAGAAGCCAACAGAACTAACCCTAGCATGAAAACAAAGCCAAACAGTTCCAAAAGTTTGTAACCCAAACAATAATCCTTACAGTGGTACCCTGAGGGTGGAGAGATGGGGTGGAGAGAGGGGGTGGAGAGAGAGGATGAGCAGAAATGGAACAGAGAGTAATGTGAAGGAGACAAACGAATAAACGACACGGCAAATCCCACGACGATCTCGCTCTCCACTGGTTCCTTTGAGCGAGCAGTTTTGCTGTAGTTCAATAATGAGGCACTCACCCTCTGCTTGTGGTGACAGCCTTCCTCAGGTGGACATAGCTGGCCGGGAAGATCCCCTACAAGGACAGAGAAAAGGGGTTTACCCTTCTGTCTTCTGAAAAGACGCCATGAACTCAGCCCTGCCGTTTAGTAGAGGAGCATAAAGAGGATGTGAGCGAGGCCCATGGTGAAACATCTAACCACTGTGAACACCTCACCCTTCACTCCGATTAAAACAGCACACTCTCTCCAAAATGGTTCTTTTTTCAGTACTATTTTTCAGTCACTGTTTAGTTTTTGAATCGTTCAAGCTTTTAGGCGTCCTTTCTGTTCAGAGAGGAGGGGAGTCTTCGGGTTTTGCTGGCTGAAACAAGACTAGCGTCCAGGTCTTCACAGGCAGGGACAACACTAGAGTACAACTAAAACGTATCAGCCATTTCTACAGCACCACAAAACTACAAAAAACATTGATTCACTGAACGACTCTTTTAGTCATTAGTTTTTTCCAACTGTTCTCAAGACAGTAGCTCTCACTGCAAATTCACAAATGTTATATTTATATTTTTATACATGCTGTTATATTTGGGGTTTTTTTTCTCTCAAAACAATGCAAACATCCCTCTTCTGTTATGCCCTTACTGACCTACTCCATGACCATCACAAATTCTCCATATCCAGATTAAACAGGATCCTCGACAGGATTTGAAAGGGCAAAGCATGTTGGCGGAAGGACTACCGCACAAAGCAGCTAGTCTTTAAACCGTCCATGAACATGTGGCGAGACGTGGTAATGTACATCGTCTCATATGACCACATATATAGCTTCTCTGTCTAAGTCTTGTCTGGTCTGGAGTGCATCTCTAAGTGTATCCAACCTGTTCTGTATTGTGGGAACACAGCACTGTGACAAACTACATCCAGCACTGATGCCCTGGGACAAACCATGGATCAACACTTTCAGTTCATTGGAGGATATCTCGATTACCCCCTCTTACTGCCCTACCTGCCGCCGGCTCCTCCTCTACCTGCCCTACCCCACCTAAACTGCATTTGCATTTGTTTTTGTACTTTAGCAATGATTATTGATTTAGGGAAATGTCTTATTAGTTTAGACCATTGTATTCAGTGCTTGGAGTAAGCTTATGCTAATCTTAAGTAAATTCTTACAACGTTTGTAAAAATCAAACAACAACAATAACAACATCAACAAAAAAGTTCTTCATAGGAAAACAAGCTCTTTGTCTAACTTATTAAATCGTTTTTATTACCCACACCATCATGTCTAATGGTCAAAAGGTAATTTTTTTTAAAGATTTTGAGGAGTAGAAAATTGATATGAAGAAGCACCATAACATGTAGACTTTGGAAAACTCCAACAGTAAAAGTGTCTACAACCTCCGCAAAACTTACAACTACTGAGGTTCAGTAGGTTCACTAGTAGCAAAGAGAAATCCAGACAACAAAGAATTCAGACATGATACAGAATTGCTTTCACTAGTTCTTCTTTTAAAAGGTTCAATTAAAACTGAGGGCATCAATTGTCATCACCCAAAAAGATGCATCTGTTCAGTGGCATAATTCCATACGTTGAACTGATAAGTCATAGCCTGAAGGCTAGAAAGTTCCAAAACTGTGACAGTAACATGCAAATATCATGAAACATGAGTTTCCTTTTTGATTGGAGTTTTATGGCTGGAACCCAATGTGAACAGACGCGATTTTAAATCAGCATAATTCATTGAAAACGACAAATGTTTTGTTTGAAATGTGAAAACATCCATTTCCCTGATGCTGTTTGTAATATTTTAATTTGTGCTTTAATTAATGAGCCTCTTTATTTAATAAAGTGATACTAAAAATGCTGGGGCACAGCACCTTACCACGCACAGTGATGCAAAGCATCCAGAACTACTTCCAGTACATTAGGCTGATGAATAATTCATGAAGGGGAGGTTCTCTGCATAGCTGCATGATTAAAAAACATTTGCATAACAACTCGTATCTACTGTCGTCATCTGACCTGTTTTCAGATACCATTTGTGGTGCATTACAACATGGCCTTCATGAGAAGAAAAGTGTACAAAGGCAGATTCAAGCTACAGGCAAAGCACATGTGATTTGCTTCTCCTCCCATTCAGCCTACTTGGTCAGCTGTGTGTGTGTGCGTGTGTGTGTGTGTGTGTGTGTGTGTGTGTGTGTGTGTGTGTGTGCCGTAGGCAGTAGCTGTCGCTTGCCTTTGTTATCAAACCAGTGTGCGGAAGCAAAACATGGAAAGTCACACAAGGGTTAGAAATTCTAAGAAGAGCCTGCAAGTAATAATGTATGAATGGGAACATTCAGCCTGTGTTTGCACGTGTCTGTATGTGTTAAGTGGCTGCAGTAAACTGCTCTGAATCCAACTTATATCACATCCACACAAGTTCAGGTTGCTGAGATTCAGCTTGACCTGCCTTTACAATCAGGGGAGACTGACATAAATGAGCTGGTGGGACTAGGCCCCTCCCACTTTCAACCAGTAAAGATACCAGAATCGTCATCATTTTTGTCATGAACATCTTTCTTATTTATTCTTAAGAAACTTCTTAATATTTTGGACTTCTGTGCCCCTAAGAACAATAGCACCACCTAAAGCTCGTAAGAAAAATAAAAATAGGCTAAGATGGTCTGTTCCACGCAGGAGACTCACACAACTTATCGGGCACAAGTGTGTGTTGATGTGTCGCACACTGAGAACGTTTGGTTCTGTTTGGTTTTATCGGGCCATTAAGGCCCTTTTTTTAGTCACACTTTTAGCCATCCATCTCTACCTTCCAGATATCACACAGGCTATACAAAGCAATACACTGACTACAAAATTGTAGAAGTAAAAAAAAAAAAAAAAACCCTGAGGCCCGTAGCAGTGAGTGCCTCTGTAACAGATCGTTCTGTTTACAGTCATTTTTTCTGTTTTTAACTAATTGGACACTTCGTCTACTCATGTTTGGGAAGAGCCACAAACTACTAAGCTTTCCTTTGCTTCATGAACAGCCTGAATGTTCATATTTTTCGTTGGTTGTCTATTCGATTTGTTTAATTTATGAAGGTTAAAAAAAAAACAAAAAACAACATGGCGGAATAGCTGCCACACATTCAGAAAATACAAGAGAAATAAAAGAATATAAAATGGTTTAGAAAATGCACTGGACTTGATGTGTTAAAAATAACATCTATTTCAAGCCTTTATTCTAACAGCCATGTATGCAAGCATAAAATAAATAAAATAAAAAAATAAATAAAATAGAATATTGAATCATCGAAAATATAACGATAGAACACTGACTTAATGCTTGTGGTGGGTTGGTTCATATGGAAGTAAATGGAGATTAATAAGATGTAAAGGTATGAATTAACAGGCTCCTCTAATGGAACCATCCCCCCCCCCTACCCCTCTAGTTCACATGAACCAGAACTGCTCACAGCCCTCATAGAGCGGCAGGTCCCTCTTCGTTGTTTCGTCCCTGGATCCTCCGTCACTCGAATCTCGTGTCCTGCTTTTCCGCGTTCCTCACTTTATCTATTCAAACCATGCACCTAAACACATCCACACGATCTTAAGGTCGTGAAAAACGTCACCTACAGTGAATGGACTGGTGCACCATGGATGTATGGATGTGTAGGAAACTTTTGTATGAGCACATGAGAATCCTGTCAGGAACTGGGAATGGACGATTTCACTCCCCAGTGCTGGAGCGCTAACCCTGAAAAGAGAAGGGACTGGCTGGAGTAGTGGAAAATATTGATTCACTGACGTTCAGATTCAATCTAATAAATCCGGTTGGAGGAGAGTCGTTTGCTCTGCGGCATTTCCCGAACGTCATGGCTTTTTCGAAGCCGAATCGCTGAATGGAGCCTCTGGGGAGATTTGAGAGGGCCGGCAAATTAGGACCAAGTGAACGAGGACCTCTGAAAGTACCGTCTGAGATTCAAGAGGAGCGTTGCGTTTCTAACGAGCCCGGGTGCCCTGCGCTCGTCTCACAAGCCTGCAGGACGGACGCGGCCCAAGAAATCGTCCCTTCATTTGGGATCTGGGCTTTGTTCGTTTGCAGGTCCAAGTTCTTCAGATGCTTACAGGAACCAGGAGTTATAGGGTTAAGATAAATGTACAACACAGCACAATGTTTAAGGAGTTATAGTAATATATGTATCAAACTGACAGGCCTGCACTGGCTATCAGGATTTGATTTGCATGAGAATGACTAAAAAACGTTGACGTCTGTACCGTGGTGTCACACACATATTTTGACTCCAAAAAATAAAGGGTAAACATAATCCAACGTGTTGTTGACTAACTTTAAGACCAAGGTTTAGATATGTGCATAAATAAAGAAATGAGACAAGGAGATCCTAGAAAGCGTTTATCGTGTGTGCAAAATTTAAAATAGAATTATGGACCGCAAGATTGAAAAAAAAAAAAGATAAATAAAAGCTAGGATAATGCACGAGGCAGAAATGCACAGATCCATAAAGTTTTTTTTTTTTTTTTTGCATTTCCACACAATCAGATGGCCAAGGCTGCTGGATCCTTTGGCTTCGAGGAAGCTGTGAGGAGCCTTCATCTGCAGGAACACCTAGAGCCACAGGGCACGAGCTGCTAGTGCTGCTAGTGCTGCTAAATCTGTCCCCCCTGAAATAAAGCACTGAAGAGGCAGCGTGGATGTTCAAATGGGGATTGAGCTGGTACTTCGTGTCAATTGCCCCCCCTCCATGCTGTCTTCCTCCATTCCTCCCCCACTCTGGCAGGTGCCCCCGGGTGGGGGTAGCAGCATTTCCCGACCCCCTGGTGATGCCCTGGTATGACACCACCTCCGATCAGCCCGACAGGTCGATGAGGAAGTGGGTGAAATCCTGACGTGCAGTGGGCAACATTCGATGCTGGGTTACTGACCAAGGAGACTTCTGTCAAATGCATCACATAAAATTATACATTTACATTTAGCTGGGAATTTGGGTTGAGCTGAAAGATCACTGTAAACATCACTGTAAGGTAACCTGAACACTACGATGCTCTCCAACATGGACTGGTATTTCTGATTTGATACATTTTTATGATTTTTTTTTCACTCTTCGTCTACATAGACGGTTGGGTTTCCACCTCCATGAAGAAATCGCAGACATTTCGTAGCTTAGAGTCTGGACTGTCCGTGGTGAAGGCACACCCCCGCACCAGTGACCTCAATCACCTCAATGAACATCGACCTTTGCCCTTCACTGGCTGTCTCCCCACTCCTGCGTCCAGGCTTTAGCGTTAGCATGAGAGCATTTTCCTCAGGAGATTATCCTTAACCACGTGATACTAGCTGTGCGCAAAACCTGGCCAGCCATGGAGGGGCTTGGGCGTGAAGTCCACCCCCCCCCCAAACCTGTTACTAGCTAATGGTCTCGCTCCCAGGCTAAACTACGCTAGAGCCATTTGGGAGCCGTTGGGAGCTGTTTGAGTCTGGGGGGAGGAGAATGCGGAGACGAAGAGGAGACAAGCAGTGTGCACCTCCGCCTCCGCTGCTAGGGTTCTTTTAGCAGGAAAGGTCATCGCTGAGCCAAATAAGAATAGCGTAGCCTGCTTCAAACCGATGAAATGAGAGAGAGAGAGAGAGAGAGAGAGAGAGAGAGAGAGAGAGGGACAAAGAGAGAGCCTTTGCATAACTGAACCATCATTGACAGTCTCTTTATCTTTCATTATGTGGGAGGAACAATAAACTAGTATTTGTTTGCTTAATTCTTTGATAGCACACAAGCCCATCTTGTAAAAGGCCTTTTTGTTGATTTTCCTGCATGTAATTGTTTTTACTCCTTCCATCGTGGAGGAGGAATATCTCAGGCAAAAAAATAACTGCTACATGTGCTGATCTTCCTACACACACGTCTCTTTTAGTGTGTCACTAGACCGAAAATATTCTCAAGAATGTGACGGTACCAGGAACTGCAAGACCTGAGGTGATTATGGGAACCAGGGTTGCACCAAGGGCATGTGTTCCACAGCACCTTCACTCGTTTTCCTTTCGGGTTTTTTTTTTTGTTTTGTTTTTTTTTACTTCAGCAAATCAGCAAATAATTGAGGAGAAACGTATCCCTAAAGAGCCCTTATGAACTCTTATTGCTGCTGAAGAACCACGATGATGGCTTTTCGACTGCATCTCCAAAACAAGTTGATGTGTCTGGGCACAAAATGGTTTGAACGTCGCCCATTGCGTTTGGAGCTTTTAGCATGAGCAAATCAATTATTTAGATGATATAATAGGCTGGCATATTGATTAATAAGTACTGGATTTACAGTGCACTCTTCAAAAGGTTAGCAGTGGTGCTATAAAAAGCTTTACCAAATGACAACATAAAGTATGCAGCACAAAGTCTGTACAAGAAGTCTGGGCAGTGAAGCACATTGACAGTGACTAAAGTTAAGAAATCTACTACTGGCCCAAAAATCTGGGATGCGCTTTCTGAGAGTCTTTAATGAATAAAATAATCAGAAATGAAAAATTAAGTAGTGGGAATGTTCGCTTTAATAATAGCATAATCGTTAACACTATGATGTTGTGTGTCACGAATTCGTTATCCGTGATCTATGTCAAGATAAAGCCACATTACTTTAGAAATGATTCTAAATTCACATTCATGTTGATTAAATGAGAAACCAAAGCCACTCAGGTTCTCTCCTCACCCCAGTAGCCCCCTGTTAGCCCCCCCCCCACATGTGGTAGCAGGCAGGTTCCATCTCCACCTCCCCAGCCCTGTTAATCCCCCCCTCCCCTCGTGTGTGGTAGCAAGCTGGCTTTCCGCTGCCATAAAGACTAATGATCTACTCTAATAGCCAGAAATTCGTCTCTGGGGAACTGGGCCGATGGGTCGCGGTAGCTGATGCCGGAATAGAAACACTCTCTCAGCAGAAACAAACGGCCTGATTTTGGAAGAGAGAGAGAGGAAAAAAAAGTAAGACAATAGCATTTAGCAGTCCTGCTTCCAATTACGAGAAACTTGGCGTGCAGCAGGCGTTCAATCAGCTGAGCGTATTCGTCGAGTTATAAAAGGAGGTAAAGTGGAAGAAATCATTCTTGTCACTGGGGACGAATCTGGATTCCAGAGCACGGACGGAGGACTTAACAGAAACTAGAATACAGTTCCTTGATGGTGGAGATGTGATTCACCCTCTCATGAATCATCCTTAGCATATTCAACTCTTTCATGAATCATTCTAGCATATTCAACTCTTTCATGAATCATTCTAGCATTTTCAGCTTTCATGCTCCAACAAGGTTTAACAAGCGTTTGAAGTAAAACGTGCTGAGGATTCGTCCAAGCCACATCCGAAGGCTTTCATCTGCACGCTGCTCAAAAATACTTCCGGTCTGACCAAAAGTAAAATTGTAATTCAAATTTAGAGTATTTTTCACCCTTTTGTTCTGAATTTGGTGTCAAGTTTTTCTTCACACTCATCTGTTTCATGAAAATGTAGCAAAGTCAAATGGAAAGAGCATGAAAAAATGGCCATCTGGACTACATTACCCATAAATCAAATGTAACATAGCGTTCTAGAAGAACTATGGTGTGAATAATTGGTCTGAGATCTCATCAGTGCAGAAATCTCAAACAGAATCAGAAAGAGGACGGAGTTCTCCGTTAATTTCTATTAATTTGCTAATTTGCTTTGTGAACATAAAAGGAAAGAGACATTTGCTGTTGCTTCTAATTCATTTTACAGAACTGAGTTTGCTTCCGTTAAAAATACTGTAGATCTAACTGTAACGATACTGTATGTCAACAGCTTAAGGCTCTGTGGAGTACTGTATAAAACTGATCCCACTAGATAGCTAGTCAAGTCTGAAATCTCACAAATCTTGAGTTAAACTCCATATACATTCTGGTGCCACAGAAATCCATCAATTCCCACTACTCCCAGCAAACTGACTCTTTGACTTTCCACCCAACCACATAATAATAATAATAATAATAATAATAATAATAATAATAATGATAATAATAATATCTTTATTTATAAAACAGGGTTTTATAGATCAGAAAAAAATGAATTGAACCCTTGCCTCTTTGGTGAGGTGCTGGTTACTACTGGTTGGTCTGAAAGCTCTTACAAGAACATACCTAATGGGGTGAGACCATAAAGCATTTTAAGGTAAACAGGAAGTATCTTGAAGTCAATTCCAGCAGTCACAGGTAGCCAGTGCAGCTCACTGAGGACAGGAAATGTCCTTCCTCATTCTTGCTGTAGCAATTTGCACTCTAGAGATGGAGATCTAAAGATGGAGTTCTCTGGTAGGCCAAAAAAAAACCCTGTGCTGCAGTTGATACAAAAGCATGTACAAGGTCTTTGCTGACAGATGTTGAGAGAATGTCACAGACCTTGTCTATATTTCTCAAGTGACAGAATACCGTTTTGCAAACATTATTTACATGGTTCTTAAAGCTAAGGTCACTGTTGACAGTGTGCTCTTGGTGAAGAAGAAAACACACAAAAGTGTCATTTTAAAGTAGAACAAAACTGAGGTGACGTTCTCACAGTAACAAAAGCACACATTTTTTTATGTCATTACCAAAGTGACTCAACATCTGAAAGGACCAGCAACTGGTGATGCCAATAAGTGAATTATGCAATAACACTAATGTCCTTCCTACTACATAGCCTCCGTCCCATCTCCCCCCTCCCGAACTCACATAAACTTCCATTGTAAGTTCAGTAGCAGGCTGAATGGCTCTCCTGGGTCCAACGATTGCATTAAGACCTAGCAGAGGGAATAGAAGCCCCGGCCAGGGAGGCCCAGCGCCAGGCGTCAGTGAGGGCACCAGAGGACGGGCACGCAGGGGGGCTGCAGGAAAGCCCAGAGGCCGTACAAGCTCTCAACGCGCACGTTTGAGGGCGGTCCACAAAGTCACCATCTGCCTTGCCACTTACGTTTCAGTGCCAGGTTCCAGAACCGAAGTTTCCAGAAAGTGGCTTCAGTGCTGTTTGTTTGTTTTTTGCACCATATGATGCAACACAAACATAAACGTTGCCTACTGCAAGACAGCTAAGGATCCAGGATGCTCGTGGACCACGTGGAGAAGCACACAGAAGGACGAAGCCGCTGACCTTGCCCAGTGCTGCAGAACACAAATGAGGCACCACTCAAGAGGAAGCAGCATCCCAAATGAAGCCTGCAGGCAACCGGAGTGTCTGACCGTACACCAGCTCCGCTGAAAAGGACTATCATTTTTTCTTTCAGGGCTATCCTGAGCCTCAACGGCACCCAAGCAAGACGATCAAATCAGAAGTCATCCTGCAGGCAGGACTAGGCCCTGCGTTCACAGAGCGGGGGAACCGTTCACACAGGCCATTGGCCTGTAGATGGTACGGCAAAATGCTAAAACCAGGCAATCAGAATACACATAAATATTCGTGATACATAAGCCGTGTAGTTGACACCAGAGGCACTGTCCACACTGTGGAGAGTGAAAAGTGAAGTTCCAAGAAGGGGGACGGTGGCCCATCGGGTCCACGTTAACACGATCAAAGCGAGGCATTTCGACCATGCCAGGAGAGCCTGGACACGGCGATGAACCTCGGCCTGTTGATACTCAACACGAGCAGCGACCATGTTCCCCCCATCAAGGCCATAGTGTTACTTCAAGGACGTAGTGTTACTTCAAGGATGTAGTGTTACTTCAAGTCATCAACGCTGATGTCAAGCAGACTGAACCTCCACCTGAACATGAACTTCTGCCTAAACGTAAACCTCCCCCTACGCAAACCTTCACCTTCAGCCTGTTTCTGAAGTTTTTGATTGAAGAAAAACTCTACAATCATCCAAGAGCTTCACAGTGTCACCAATGCGGTGTTTTTTTTTTTTGTGTGTTTTTTTTAAACTTTCTTAAACTTAACAACAGAACTGAGGCCAGTTTTGTTTTCTCACACAGTAAGAAAAACACTTTTTTTTTACATCATCATCAACACGACTCAGCATTAACTTAAAAGAGCAACTGTTGGCGATGCCAGTGAAGGAATTATGCATTAACATTTATGTTCTTCCCACTACGACGGTAACACCAAGATTTTTTTTTTTCTCGGTTCTCAGTAACGAGTCTGGTTTCGTCAAAATGTACTGTTCTCATTTCACAGATACAGATCATTATGCTGCTGTTTCAGTGTTTGGTAACAGATAAACAGTTTCAATGTTTTTTTAACAGGGTACACAGTTTGGTTCGGCAAAAGCTGGCCAAGATAAATGACACCAATTCTGACTAGAAACAAGCTTTTGGTAGCTAAGAGTCTGTTGGCAAAAACATGGTGTATTTCCAACAGTCCAAGCCAGGTTATCCAGCATGATGCAGGCAACCCTGACATTTTTCCCAACTGGCCAAAACTGTGGACAAACAATTCTGAAAGTAGCCCCTGTCCATACAGACAACAACAGCAACAATTATTAAAAACAACTGCAATAATTATTACACAAAGGCATAATTTGTGAAATGTGCATAATGTATGGAGAAAGAAACATGGCTACCTTAGCCTAAGTGCTAGGAGCTGTTTTCTCCCCATACCTCCAGCTTGCTCTGTCCCTCCGCCTGTCATTTCAGTCAATAGCCCAACTCTGTTCAGTTAAAGCGCATTGTTCACACCACTGACAGTCTACACCATTGACTTGCCAATCAAAAAGAGCTCTATTGTTTACCATATTGTATAACATCCATGATAATCTTAGAGCTCCTTATTTTTCTGGTGGCTATGCCAGTCTGACAAGTAATTTCTTGTCTTTTTGCCTGGAGGAGAGTAGGACTGTGACATTTAGCATTAAAAAAAAAGATTTAGCTGTTGTAAGGAATGATTATGGAAAGAATGTGTAGTTTAGTTGAGCCAACCGTCAGCAATTTAGCAGCTTAACATAACCGAGTTCCCAGGAAAAATGTTGATTCTATCACTCTCTCTTGTTCATGGGTAAAATCTAGTCAGGAGTGACACTGTAAAGTGAGATATGAAATTTCGTGTAGAGTAGCGTGTAGAGTGGGGCTGTACTGCTCACTTCCAGGTGATCACATGTCCAAACGTCACCATGAACACGCGTGCTTGTACTCCCGTCAGGTCACGTAACCTTCCCAGCAGAAATCTTCCGTTTTCCCTCCAGATTCCTTCGTTCGTACTTACGTGCTCGCACAGAATCTTCGCACCATGGCCCACAATCCCGAAAGAGTTGACAAACAACAGTAGGTCGATGATTTCACTGCAGCGGGTCGTCCTCTGCAGCCTCCTCTCGCGTGTTTTCCTGCACATCCTCCACACGTCTCGCCCTCTCCCTCTCCGTTTCTGCCCTCTACGCACGAAGCCGGCCAGGTGCCACGGGGGAGTGAGGACAGAGCCACACGCATGATGTGTAACTGTTCAGGGCTGACGAGCGACATTAGCTAAAATACAGCACTGGTACAGCCAGGACGTGAGGTAAACAGTGATCATGCCACACTCACCATTCATGTAATGCTAAAATAATAATAATAATAATTAATTAAACCTACTGAATTAATGCCGTTTGTACATAACAGCAGTTTGGCAGCCGTTTATCTCTGCTCATGCTGATTTTATATGACACATTTCCTGCCTGGAGCTTTAATGTATGGAATGTCAGTCATGTAATATGAATATATGGATGTGGCATGTTGCTTTGAAATAAACACACTTCTGAGGTGTTGTACAGTGTCAGCAGACTCTGGCTGCACATTCAGGGGAGTGTGAGCCGAGATCCATCTCACACAGACTGGGGATTTGCCCTCACATTTAACCCCCTCCCCCACACCACTGTTCCTGGGGGGGATCTCCAGTAACCAGTTACAGTGATCAAGGCGAAGACGCGCTGGTGCCCTCTGGACTGGCCTTGACATACACCTCCCATGTCTCCACGAATAAAAACACAGCAGCCACTCGATCACACACAGAAGCCCCTCAAACACACACCGATGCCCCTCATACACACTTCTATCTACCATCCTTAATCTGCATTAAAAAAAAAAAAGTGATCTATTGACATCAAATGGATTAATTAAAACAAAGGTAGATGATAAGGGTGTTTTTTTTTATTTGTTGTATGATTCTCACCCAAAAAAGCAAAATGCTGTTACTGTTAACAAAGCCGGAATGCTTTCTGCCTTCCCAGCCCTCTAGTGTGCTTGTGGTTTTGAATGTGAAGCTTGACTGTATCAGTGTGTGTAGGCTGGGTCAGGCATGATGTTAGAATCAGTGAAGACCATCTGCTGATAACCGTTATTAAGCTACAAGGTCACTAAATCATCACCAGTTATGTTAACCACCTGATAGAATCTCAACAGAACTTTGCTTAAGTCAGTGCAAGTTTGCCCCCAGCGGGAAACTGAGAAAGCTTCTTTTTTTAAAGTGCATTTCCTCAAGGGACATAAAGGTTTTGTACAATGCTGCCTCCAGAGGTCAGGAGGTCAGAATGAGATGTTTTCTGGCATCCATAAAACATTCACCGCAAGATGCAGTCGTATTTTACCACATCACTCATTAGCACATTTTTTATAAGAAGTAAAAATCTCTTCGGATACTACAAAATGTACTTAGAATTCGTTTTTAGTTTCAGAACCAAGTAAGGTTACTCTGACAATGCCATCTGTAAATTCTTTAAAGTCCTTCTCCCATGCAAAACCCCTGTGCACTTAAAAGTAGTCTTGGATTCAACGAACAATCCAGAACCGCTGACTCTGATTTCCTCATCTTAATGTGCAGTGTCTGGAGAATGCAGGTAGCAGACTCTGCAGAAACCCCAGGATGCAGACCCTTGTCCAGTCCCCTCAAGACACAGTCCACCCCCCCCCCCCCCGATACAAACTATGCCAAGTTTTCAAAAGTGAATTTTTTACAATGGCTTGGTCCAAGCAGTTCCAGGGGGTTAGCGAACTGCTACAGAATCCAATTATGTGATAAAGCAAAGCTTGGCTGTCAGGCTTAGTCACATGTAAGTGACCTGCAATGCTCACTTTCCCTATATTAATTTAGAACAGAAGAAACACTTGAGACTGAAAACAACAGATATGAAATATTATATACTGGCATTATGGGTAATACTGGCATTATGGGTAATAATACATCAGTTCTGTTATTAGTAAGAAAGCTAAAGACCTGAGGTTTAAATGGAATAATATTACTGTATCTATTTCAAGCACTATGGCCTGTTAACATGCTGTGACTTTATCTAGCCGGCAAAGATTAATTAGAAAAGAGTTACAAAATTGCTGGCTAGCTGTAATTATCTGCCATAGTTATTCACGGATCATTAACGAACCTGTGGCTAAATGCTCAGTGTTGTTAGGCTGTAATTCATGTAATTAGCCACATATATTGTACATTTGGATTGCTGTCCACTGTCCTATGAGAACTCAACCAAAAAAGACCAGAGGGTACATAGTGCCACACCATAAGGGAACTGGGAAGGGTGTTTTGCCTGGCACAGCGTGAGCCTTCGGCACTGTGGCTTGCCATGCTTTGCACGCGAGCAGCGGGCACGATGCCAACCCTGTGTCACCTCCAGAGAAGATTAGTGTGAGCTGGCATGGAGATCGGGCACCAGACGCGTGGTGGTGGTGGTGGTTGGGCGGGGTGGGGGAGTGGGTGTGTACCCCCCTGCTCCTCCCGACATGGCACATTTGAAGTGCAGGCACACACGTAAACACACACACACACACACACACACAGGCCACGGCCCCAGGCTTTCAACTGGAGTAATGTGTGAAGTGGTACACAGCAGAGAACACCTGTGCTTTGTCAAAAGCTTCGGCAGACCCTTTTCCACACTGAATAACACCGCAAGAAAAACATGGCTCCTGCATGGTTAACACAAGCACATCATCACTCTTCAGAAGTACTGGTTACATGTATAGTAAAACTCATTAACTGACGTGTGCAGTACTGGATACAACACATGTACCAGGCAAAGAAAAGAGTAAAGCACACATTCATGTAATTTGAAAAAATGTGCAAAAAAAAACTATGTGAATGTTTACTATTTTCCTCCATGATTCTGCTCGACTTCACAATCTACCACGTCTCGCGAGCCTTTAATGTTTATCTACTGCCCGTAAATCCTGACATTTCCCAATAATACTGGGTGGTTAAAACTCCATGTCTTTGAAGCGTTCTCATAAAAACATCACCATCTCTGAAAGTGAATTCCTTTGCGTCCAGGTCTCATGAGGCAATGCCTACATGTTACTCCTAAGAGAAGGTTTTTAAGAGAATGTTCTTCATGTGCTTCACTTTACTAAAGTATTTCTTTCTAAAGGTCAGGCCAGGCATAATGGTGGCCTGACAATCTACCGTACAGTGAAGACAAACCATTTGAAACTGGAAATTAGGTATCATTATATTTGATTTGACATGACATCAGTGAGGTTCCTTGAGAACATATATTTATATACACACACACACAGCAAATATACCAGTGTACACAAGTACAAGTACACAAGGTTTCCAGAGAAACAGGACATTTCACCTGTGCAAACAAAGTGGATGTTTGTATACATCATTTTTCGCTTGATGTTCAACACCTTTAATGACTTTCCGACACCTTTAAGGCCTTTGTCCCGTTGTACCTCAGTGAACTGGTTATTAGGTTCATGTTCCAGTGTGAGCTCTCAGCTCTAACAGCATCAATGTAAGGGTCATACCCTGAGTCTTTTCTTACTGTGGTCATAAGCTGAAAGACTCCGTGTCTAGCGAGCTGAAGTGGCTCAATCGTTTTACATTTAAGAGAAGAGTGAAGACCTATTAGATCCCCATTTTCCAACATTTGGCAGACTCTCTTATTCAAAACGACTGGCACACATTGATCAGAAGGACGGCGTCTGCTTCCTGAAAGCCCATCCTTCTTTAAAGCACTTTGCAAAGCGTATTTAAGTAATACTACATAAAGCTTATTTACTATGAATATTTGAATGAGTCACAATGTTTTATTGTATATTTACTGTATATACTGTATATTTATTACATTGAGATTGGTATGTTCTGATATGCTGCAATTTAAGAAATAGTCCTCCGAAAAGGCCCCTGAAGAGACTTACTGCAGCCAGCAGGTGAAGGGGATGGAGATTTTTCTCCAGTCTGGTGCGAAATGACGTTAGATAAATTCAACAGCACGCTGCCGTTTGGCCGTACTTGACTGCCCATTTGTGCAGTTAGATGGAAACAGCTGTGCTGGACATGATTCAAGCCGCCGACTGCTGAAGACGATCTCAGCACCGCATGCCGCGTCCTCGTTTCACCTTGACGATCTCTGCCTGAGTCCACTGAGGTCAGTGAAAGTTTACGAGTAAACAAAACACGCAAGAAATTGGGATTTCTGGTATTAGCGGAGCAGCCTCCAGGCCTGCGGCAGGCGCAACTCAACCCGGTGGCCAACACCTTTTGAGAGCAAAACTAAATGGTCATAACAATCTAAGAAATATCCCTCACCAGCACAGAGTACAACAGAGACTAAACAAATGCTAACATGTAACTGATAAAACCGAGATTCTATAATCTAGCTGTGACGAGTGCTGGGAGGTTAGGCGCAGATCAGAAGAGACGGGAACGGTTTTATTTATGATAACGAACAGAGACGAGTCAACACCCATGAAGTCACAACACGCTGAGAAGCAGACTCACACACACACATACACAGACACACACACACGCACACAAATGACACACAACAGGTGAGACGAGGAATGATAAGACATAAACAAGAGGCGGGAGAAACAGATGATGACACACACACACACGCGCGCACACACACACACACATACACACACACACAAAAGGGGAGGAGTAGAGGAGGGAATCATGAAAATAATAATCATAACATAATGAGCATAATGTTGTTGGTAAATCTGATTATTCTGGGAAAAAAAAGCCTCTTCCTCAACATCACGTGAATGACCAGATATTTAACAGACATCACATATCGGTAACATTACTTTTGTTACATCATGTTACTAATTTTAAGCATTTCCTGTAGTACAAACCGTTCCCTTTAGTCACTTGTTTACTGGACTCCATTAAGCCCACTAGAAATTACTCCCCACTAACAAACAAGACAGGAGTAGCCATGAAGTATTGCTATTCACCCTCATGTATAAAGCTATATGACAACTTTTATGCTTTGACATAATATTTCCAAAGACAGCAGCGTTATTATCCTAACGGTTGCACGTAAAACAACAACAGCTTAAGAGTCAACAAAGCCAGTGAGGGGGCCGTTTAACCCTTTCAGTTCTTTATTTTTTTTACAATTGAGCAGTGAAAGCACATTCTCGAACGCTAAGTGGGTTTTGTTTGTAAAGAAGCATGTGGTAGTCTGCTGTAGCACACTCTGCTGTCTTACCTGTGCTGGTTGATTTTTCAGGCATTCAGCCTGAAGTCCCAGAGTAAGAAATGTTATGTTTTAATGCGTCAAAGTGCAAATTCACCCATTTGTAAGTGTGAATACAAAACCTCAGTGGACCTCCTTTACTGTTCCAAAGTCAGATAGTGTTTCATTCGTTGTACGTTGGTATAGTCTTGGTGGTCTACAGATATGAAAGACTGAACCCAAGTGGCTCCCAGACTTTTATATGCACACACACACACACACACACACAATCGCCATGCTCTGGATGAAGGTGAACCTTTGTTTTTCTTTACCTTGACTGTGGGTTTCCTGGTGGAGAATCCCCGGAACCACCCTGAAAGTAAACAGCAAAATGTTTAAGCATCAACACAAGCCCCAACAAAGAAATGTGCATGAAAACTATAAACAACTATAAACAACAACAACAACAACAATAATAATGAGAAGAAGGTTTATCAATAAAAAGTATGTTGGCAATCTTAGGAGTTTCTATTCCTGGAAGATTCTAAACCATTTTTAAATCTTAGTTCTGATTAGCAGCAGCGGTGGGTTGGTTTATAACTTTAAAACCCCTTTTTATCAAATCTTCATTTGTTAAACACAGGCATCATTTCAAGCTTTTGAAAAGCATTTCTGGGCTTTTTATTATGAGCTGAAATGTT
>JAOYMR010000018.1:9026600-9040898 GCA_025802075.1 Tenebrosternarchus preto | reverse complement strand
TATGTTGGCAATCTTAGGAGTTTCTATTCCTGGAAGATTCTAAACCATTTTTAAATCTTAGTTCTGATTAGCAGCAGTGGTGGGTTGGTTTATAACTTTAAAACCCCTTTTTATCAAATCTTTTCTCAGTAACTGTCCTTCATTTGTTAAACACAGGCATCATTTCAAGCTTTTGAAAAGCATTTCTGGGCTTTTTATTATGAGCTGAAATGTTCCATCCATAAGCTCAGCATGTACAGAATAATGGGTCTGTCAGGTTTTGGCCTCTGGGAAAGGTAGAACACGTGAAGGCCAAACACTGTCATTGCTCTCTGTGTTTAGTACTGTGGTGTTTTTCAAAGCTTTTCCGAGATCCCTTTAAGCACTGCACATGTATCATCATATGCATGTATCTTCTGAACAATGGCCACCGTGATACTGATCAACTGGACCAGGTTTGGGGAGATCACAGTATCCTCTGTCATTCTGATCTGTATGCTGGGTAAAGATCCAAGCCTGTCCGCCAAGGATGTCTATCCACAGGCTGCGTAAGCCACCCTCCCGCCCCCCGACGTCCCGGTGACACATGCGAGGGGTAAATCTGTCAGAGACGTCTATAACCGACGTTCCATCGCTGAGGCAGGGCAGCTTGTGCTCCGAGACGACTGCTTGGATCACGCAGATGATGAGAGTCCTGGACCGCGGCACAAGACGTTGTCTCCCACGTCCAGAGGAGAGAGGTTTGAACCGCACGTCTCCTCATCCGATGCTCTGGAGATCAGCTGTCAAATGGTCACTTTGTAATATATGTGTGCTCTTATGTGGGGCATGACTAAGCTTCCATGTACAGCTCTCCTGCGAGAGACTTCTGCGTGGAGTACAGAATACAGAGGCATAAAACAGATCACAATGGTGCGCATGGCATGTTCAATCTATTACCCCCCACCCCCTTTCCCTCTGCCTGTGCTGTACTATCTCCATCCAGTAGTCATAAGATACCTTTTGCCTATTGGCATTTGACTGTTCACCAAGCTGTGAGGCTCCTTCCAAATCTAATTTACCCATACGCTCACGTTCCTGTTCAATCTCATTTATCGATTTCTCCATTCCGACCCTTGGCCTTCATCTGAAAGAATCTATCTGCCGTGAACTGAGCGTATAATAAACAAGAGCCATACCAAAGGACTTAGGACTTTACTCTTAATAGAAGTGGCTTCTTTCATTTAAAACAGAGTGGGAATAATCTGTCTTAACCTACAACCTAATCGCCTGTGATTAGTAGGGGCCTGTAGTAATTAATAGGGACTTATGATACTGAATCACTCAGATAGAGAATGGGAGTCCCTACATCCATAACAATGTGCCAGAGAACAAACTGGTATTCCAGAGGAGAATCTTGGAGAGGAGATCGCAGTGTTAATCCTCTTGGCATCACTGTGTAAGGTAAATGGTGGGGCGGGAACGAAGACCAAATTGCTTAAAAATCTGGAGTTCAGGTGTCCAGGGAAGAGTCTCGGCGCTGGAGCGGCTCTGAAGTATTGCGCAGGTTTGGCTACACGCCTCTGACGACCATTTGCTCCCGTCTGGCAAACGGTCGTCACAAAATATCCACGGTCGGCCGTCTGCCCAGCAAGCACCTGCGGCCATCTGGCCCAGACGGTTCGCACCGCCTGTCGCATTAACCGACCGCGGACAGTATTCGTTCCACGCTCTTCCCATGTGGCCTTCGCCTGGACCGGAGACTTGATGCAAGGTTAAGAGGCTACCACTCGTTGTTGGGCGATTCCAATCTATCCCCAACACAGATACAGTCAAGTCAGCTAAGGCTAAGGGCTCATCAAGTAACCACATCTGCTGTAGATATGTCAGAGAGCAGGGCAGTCAGGCAACCAATCACTGCCTTACACTGGAGCCCAGTTTCCATCACCGTAGAAACGCGGGGCAGCCAGCGAGGCAGGTGAACCACTAGCCGTGTGAAAGAGGGTTATTCCACAGCCTGAGATGAAAACTGACACTTTCCTCACCCCCTGTCCCAAAGCTTATCCACCCGCATCTGTGCGTCCAGCCTTTTGCGACCACGTCCTCGACAACGGTGACACATCAGATTGTGTTTTTACACTGGTTAAGCCTGATCTCAGTTCCTAGAGCTCCAGACACAACCTATTACACTACCTGGTGCCCATATAAGGCAACAAGGACATCAATACAGAATGGCAAATCAAAGTGATTAGGTTCACGCTCTCACACTGTCTCTCACAAGGTCCACGGGATGTGCTGTTGGCAGTGTCCTCTGCAGGAACACCCCAAACAGCTCTCTCTGCTCCCATGACATAACACGATAGATGATATGAGCACCTCACCATCAAACACAGATCTGAGATGACTGTGTTTGGGTTAGAGGGAAAGACAAAAAAAAAGTGCTTCAATCTCCTTGATGCCCCGAGCCAGAGCCCTTCCACACACTGAAAAATATTACTCTCTCACTTACAAGGCAACTCATCACCGATAGGCATCGATTCCAGCAAAATCTGGGTTCCAGCACCATCCTTCATCCAGGGCCCAGAGACCTGAAATGTCAGGCAGCAGTCACAGACGGAGATAGCGACGGAGAACGAGTGTTCTTTATGACTGACCTTTCAGCAGCTACGCACAGCAACGGAGCCACTTTACTTTAAGAGCCCCAGAGGGACCAAGAACCTGTGCTGAACACGCCAACTGGAGCCCTGCAGCTGCATTGTGCTTTTATTGTTCTGGGTGACACTGTGAATGCCAGCGTTGTTTGTTTTTGTTATTTTGTTTTGTCCATTTTAAAGAAGTTTAAAGTGACTGCATTATCTCAGCTTACCAAACGAGGTCAATTTTTCAACCTCAGCTAACCTTCATAAAAGGGACACTTAAGTGACTCACGTTTTGATTGATTCACTGGCACTGCCGAAATCTGCAGACTGGCCCTCATAGTGTAGAAATGTGTATAATCCGGTGTTCAATCGATACTAAACGCGATCCGTTCTGACCTTTTCCTGTGGTGACCTGCAGTGTTTCCACCGCTTCTGGACTGGACCACTAGCCGACGGAAGACACTCTGTTTTCCATGAAAGACTGTCGCGCCAGTCACCGCCGTTATCTGAGAGGGATAACTTCCAGAATGCAACGAGTTTGTGCTCTAATGCTAACTGTCCATACGAGCTAATGCTAACTGTCCTACCATGTTTTCCTGAACATGTCCTCCGTTTGAGAGGGTTCATGTTGACATTTGCTTTCTACAGTCGCCAAATGCTGAAACTGTATCTGCATTTGTATCTGCATCTGGTTTTTTTTGTTTGTTTGTTTGTTTTTTTCAATGTCCTTACGATAAAGGGACAAAATAAACTGACAAAAGTCAGTCTCATTACACTCAGGACTCTCCCCCTGCAGTCTGATTAAACGAACCTTACACTCACACCTCTACACCTGCAGTCTGATTAAATGAACCTTACACTCACACCTCTACACCTGCAGTCTGATTAAATGAACCTTATACTCAGGCCTCTCCACCTGCAGTCTGATGACTTTTTGGGCTAATAGAATTATCTGAAGTGGCCAGAGTTTGAAAACTGTATTAGACTTGGTTTCACTATGCGTTTGCACACAGGCCTTGTTAACAGATTTAGCCTCCAGAAACATATACCAGAGCTACTGAACTACACCATGTACACCAGAACTACTGAAGAGTGCTTAGTTAAGTTTTATGGCAATTGATTTTCATTTATTCTATGGCCATGAAAATTGTTGTTTTTTAAGATTTATTTCATTTGTAACTAGCAGATTCATGCTAGTTATAAGATTAATGCTAGAATAAGATTATCCAGCCATATAGGATCTGAAAGCAATTGTGCACTTGTTATTTCTACTGTAAGTCCTCTTTACTGAAAGCCAAAATTTAGCTCCCCTAACTATGCATTAAAATAACCTTAGAGGAAGCTGTGTTAATGTAAACTAAACAGCTATAAATAGCTATGAATAATTGCGCAGCTATATAATTCTGTGCAGCAAAAATTGTGTCCGTTGTACTGTATCCCTTGCACTTCCTGTATTTTCAATTACAGACCAGCTGCCTACATGAAATACACCCTCCACGGATCTGACGGTACAGTTCCACCACAAGTCCTTCTCAGAAGCTTGGCTAAGTGGTAAAAAAGTACATGACAGCAAAGGGGTTTTCTTCTCCAGCCTCACTCTGTTCAACTTACCATCACACTTCTCCAGGATCTGGACGTTTTCGCCGATCTCCAGGGTCAGGCAGTGAGGCACGCAGCCGCGGAAGCCGCAGATCACTGCGAAGGACAGACAGGAAGAAAAGGTGAGGATGAGGAGGAAGTCCTGGGGTGTTCATTGTACACGACTCCTACATCAGCACTATGAAGTGCTGATACTGAAAAAAATGACCATATGAAGGTTAGCTGAGGTTGAAAAAATGAAGCCCCTTCCTCTTCTGCAGGGGCTTGTGGGATATCACTCAGCTTTATGCCAGTGCGAGACTAAAAGCGGCACTAACAGTGTCATTATGATTTAAAAAAATCAAACTATAGGAGGCACACATTGTCTGAGGGTTTTTTTGTGAAGAAATGCAGATGTCTGGGGGAGCTGTGTCTGGAAGGTCATGGTTCCCTCTGAATTTCCTTCATTGGCCACTGCTGTAATTGCCAGTCATTCTCTTTTTTGTCTCATGCTAATCTCCCCTGGTCATTAGTCTCTTCCGACCACAACATTCAGCTGGATTTCATCCATTCAGCTGGATTTCAAGTGTTTGCTATATCGATGAAACTCTAATAGAGTTCAGGAACCAAACGTAACTGTACAGATGATACATTTTCAATAGAATGTCTAATACTTAAAAATATTTTGACCGTCTGAACTCTGCAACCCGTAGATACCAACATTGTCTCTTGTGACGCTGCCCAGCTTGTAATGCAGTCATTTTCTGTTACTGCTTGTTTCAGAGCTTTCTGCCTTTGTTACATCACATCTTCAGTAACTGAAATTCATGCTTGATACATTTTACTACTTTGGCCTTTAAAAGAGTCACCCTGCCTTTGGGAAGAGTTGCTCAACCCTCAACCCTATCCACATTACCTAATACACAGTAGATGTACGGTCACTTTAAGACCATATCCAATCAACTGTCCTACCCTTACTGGGTGTTTAGGCACTGATTAAATATGAGCACTTTCTGATTGGATATTAACACTTAACAATGTTTCTATACACTTCACAATTCACTATAGAACTGCTTTCATTTCAGTAATACAGACAAGTGAGGCAGTAACTGTTTCAATTTAGGCTCAATGCCCAAAATGACTGGCTGTCCTCTCCAGTCCTGCGTATTCACCGACCTGCATGGTTTCGCACCCCCCCAGTTCTCCTGACATGGCTCATGATTGGCTGATGAAAAGAATCGGGTATCCAGGAGCAGAGAAAGGCTGTAGTGTGTGTGGAGGACCATGGAGCCCCAGGATTAGAGTTGAGGGCCCCTGTCCTGGACCATGAAATGTCATGGTACTTTCTGACCTTTATACAGGCACCGGTGTAGTTCACATTTGATGGTTTCAATGCAAAATGCACACCGTATGAAAAGGCAGATGGGGAACCGTAAAAACACTTTGGGTTATGCCTCCTGGCTGCTGTGTAAATGAAGACTCCAGGGAGTGAGGTGATCTTTGATGAGTCATTTCTTTTGGTCAGTTACTGTGTCATGAAAAAAGTTGCTGTATTTACAACTTAACACTCAGCATCAAGGCATGTCAATATGCTGTCTACCCAAATGATGCGAATGGACATCATCATCAAATAAAAGTCATTAATTAAACACTACAGATGTTCCTAATGAAAAGTTTTGGGATAAATATTTGTGGTTGAGAGTGATGAAATCTTCCGAGACCTCTAGATAAAGTTTCTGTTGCCCTGGTGCATTTCGGTTTTTCGTCTAAAACAAGCTCCATCCTGGGAATTGCGCCAGTCATAGCCAAGCTGGTCATCCAAATGCCCCCACCCCACTCCACCCCACCCTACCCCACCCTTAACCATCGCCAAAGCTTTTGAAGCCCCTAAGCACATTCATGGATGCCCCACTGTCATGATCTGTGTTTGCCAAAGCTACGCTGCCCATGGAAATCTACCCATGTCCATAAACCACCTGGTGGCTAAATATCTAACTGACTTAAGCATCTAGACTGGACCTAAGCAATCAGCTACAGAGAGCAGAAACACACCCCAAAAAAAGTTCTGAAACAGGGTGATACTGGCTTAACTTTGGGAACAAACCCCACACAGGAAGCAAGACAAGACATTAACCCACCAGTCATCTGAATACCAGTATCGATACACCATAAAAATGTCTGTTTAAACTATTACTCAACAGCCAGGAATGTGTATTATGAAGTTTTTGTTGTGAGAAAATTGAAAACTTTCAAGGAAATCTAGGAAAAATATTAAATGGTTATTTCTCTGCTACTGACATACAGGTTATTAACATTGCATCCTTAGAAGGGAAGCTCACAGTGCACACGGTTCAAATGAGATTAAATCAAGCAGCAGGAATTCAGTTTGCTAATCTTACTGAATTCTGTTTTTGCTACTTACTGAATTCTGTTTTTCAACCACAGAAGAGCTAAACACACAGACACACCGTCTCAAGTGCTCATCTTGGTCATTTTCCCGGCCTATTTTATCATTTGTAATCTATCTTCAAAGGCGCCAGCAGAATATTTAATGCTCATTAGAAACGTGTGCTCCAGGTTCCAAAGCTTGAAGGACAGCTGACAGAAATCTACTTGCAATGAATAATTCAAAACACCATTAAAAGTGCTCTTCAAAAGGGACTTCCATCAAGAAGATTTTCATAATTATGATGTTGGAAGGACAATGTACGGTTACCATTTTTTGAACCATAATAATAGGCTAAGTCTGAAGTGTTAAGTAACGCACTTTAGAGATTTTTAGATAAGACAAAATCTGAGAAAATAAACAGTTAATACTTAATACATAAAATTTGAATCAGTAGAAAATCCTCCTTTGTCCTTCAAAAATATCCTTCAAAATGGCATCCAAAAATCCTCACAATGCTAAAAAATTAGCCACGGCTAATGAAAGCGGTACCCCCAAGCATTAGCTACCATGGTAATTGATATCATTTCCATGTCCTGAATTTTTGCAGAAGCTCTCATCCACAACAATTTACACATTTATCACCTTTCTTTCATAGTTATCCACATCACCATTTTCTGCTGTACTACTCAGTCAATGGAAAACGACAAAATTATACTACATTTAGGATACCGCTGATAAACTACAATTAAAAATCAGTTGCCTGGTGATCCACGAGTTTAGTGTAACATCATACATCAGCAGAACAACTATGGCTGCATAAAGGAGAGTGAAGGAGGAAAACATCATGACCTCAGAAAAGGATTAGGCTTTAATTAAGGCGAAGAGCTTGTCAAATTAGCATTCGACACAGTGCCTGGCAGGGTGTGTGTGTGTGTGTGGGGGGGGGTGTTGTTGGGGGTCATGACTTTAGCAAAATGTGAGATGGATATATGTTCCCATGACACTATGAAAAGAAGAAAACCTTGCATTTTCATGACTAGGTCCAGATAAGATTTAACTTTAGATGTAGACAAAGCATTATTTAGCTACAATACTGCACAAGTCAGTCAAACAGATAGTATTACAAGGCTCTCTCTGGGCGTGTGTGTGTGTGTGTGTGTGTGTGTTTCTGATCAGTGCAATTCACCAATTCCCAGGAAGCCCTGTGACAGGCAGGATGCTAACACAGAGCACTGGTCATTGTCAAATAAATGTTTCAAATGTTTAGCTCCCAGCTATTTGTCACAACCATCCACCTAGTGCTAAGATTCAAATTTAAAGGGCATGTAAATGACACAAACATGGTGCCATGGTCTCTTCCTGGCTTGTAAATGACACAAACATGGTGCCATGGTCTCTTCCTGGTTTGTCTCCTGCAATTCACTCTTATGTGGTATCTTCTTTGAGCTCCTCAGAACACAGCACCTGGATCACGTGCTGCATGTCTCTCTCCCCATCCTGTGAACGTATCACCCCCGTCCTCAAAAATCATCGCTGGGCTTCCCATCAAGGCTCGTTTATTAATGCCCCTCCCCCGAACCGCCGCCCTCAATTTCCGCCAGGAAACTCCTTTTTTTTTCCTTTGTCCAGTGCTAGATTGCAGGAATTTCGTCTGCCTGTGGAACAATCTCCTCCAACACAGAAAATCCTTAAAACCCTTCCTCTTTTTTTCCCCCTTGTTACTTTCATTATTGCTGTTTTATTTTTATTATTATTGTAGTTGTTAGTGTTGGTCAATATGACATCAACATCTGGTGGTCTTGTCAAAATAAACATATACATATTACATCATATTGTAAGAAAGTTATTTGGATTTTTTTATTCTAGTCATTGTACTAGAAATTGTATTACAGCTCTCTAACACTAGATGGCAGTATGTTGAATGTCCATTTATTATTTCTCTCCCTGAAAATATCACACATTTTTTTTCTTTTTTTACTGATAAAGGTGAAAAAATCTAAAACATCTGTCTGAGTATATAGCTTGATTTACACAATCTGATTCAGATTACATAAGCAATTTCACAACTGTTCTATAAGTTTACACTATAAGAACTGGAACTCAATATTATATGTATAGTATATATTCTACTCTGTGATTAATATCAATATCAATAATATTATATTTTTAGTAGTACTGCTGCAGCAATAAAATTCCAGTTATTTTTACAATAAAACTCCATCTATGTTGTTTTTGAAGACACTGCATAATGTTATTACTGTTATAAAGCTGTGTTATATAATGTCATTCCCAGGATCTAAAATGAAGTATCACCACTTGTGCGGTCTAAAGCTAAGTAAATGTAAGCAAACCAGTATGAATCCCCACTGAACTCAATCTGAACTTTCACAGCCAAGCGCATAGGTGATTTGCTATCACAGATCACCACTTCTGGTTTCAGGTGCAGAAAACTGAGTAGTAGCAGGCCACAGGACATGAACAGCAGAACTGAACATACAGACAATCTATGTGCTTAGTTGGGTGAAGCAGTTATTAGAACTGGGTCGTAATTAGCAGGAGCGAAACAGATTCAGATATCGCTTTTGGTCCTGAATTTATACCGCAGAAAGTCTGGCCGTAAGAGCAGCACGCGAGCGAGCGGGAAGAGTCGGTGTATGGAACATTCTTATATCATCCTAGCCTTGAGTAACTAATAATCGATCGTAGCGCTCTGATGATGAACCCTCGGCAGACTCTGTTCCCGAAAATGAAACCCGCACACAAGAACTCGAAGCCGCAGAAGTGCTGAAGAGTCCCGAGCCGCGTCTTTGACGCGAGCCTTGGCGAAATGTTCTCGCGACAGCCTGAGGGCGACCATAAACGGACTCGACGAGACAGGAGTGGAGCAGCTGTTGCACATTGCTTTGAGTAATTTGTTCTCGCGAAGTCTATTTTACCTGTACACTCTAGAGCCCACATTCACAGTCTGGGCACGATGCCTGCTGCTATAGCAGAGGAACTGAATAGGCCATTCGCCTGTGAGACCTGTTATACATCATCCATGGTTTCCCACGACGACGGGGTTGGGGGCGGTGCTTGCTCACTGACGCTGACCCGAAGTTGGGTTTTTCTCCATAAAATATTTAAACCCAGTTAAGCAGTGTGTTTCTCTATAAACAATGGTAAAGATTTATAGGCCTGCAGCTATTTGGTTAGGAGACAGGGGCCAGACATGGTTTACCTAAATTAATCATAACTGTGACTGAACTCATGAATCTGATCTGAGCTGCTCTCATAGTGTTTCTGAATTGCTAAAACACTAAACCCCATTCTCGGAATGAAGCTGTCAACTGCCAAAATCCATTTATCGAATGAATCTCTTTACAAAACAGTAAAAATTTCACCAAAATAGACATTTTTTCAGATCTGATTCAGCATTTTGTTTTGTTTTTTCCCCCCCTTTTCTAAACGCAAAACACTAAATGCTGACAAAAACACATTTTGTGCTGTGGTGCATTTTAATACAAAAATGGCTACAAACATTAAACACAACTAGTGCACTGCTGTCATCATTAAGACGCCATACTCTCCCTTCATAAACTCAGACATTTTGTCTTAACATGTAATGTTAATGTCCTAAAGCCCCATACCTGGGAAATCTACTGGAGACAAAGTATGCTGAACTGAGACTGTATGCTGTAAGTACAAACACAAACACTGCAGGCCATATATATATTGCTGGTTTTGTAGTATACATATATACATTAATGCAGGTTTTCCTATATATAAACAATAGGAAAATAAGCAAAGATTTTTTGTCCTGCTATGCCAAAAGCACAGTGTTTGCTTTATAATGAGGTGTGTGATGAATGCTGTGTAGCGTTTAGCATTAACAGGCTCTGTGTGCCACCTGACATTGGAGATTGGTTTTGAGCAAGGATGAAATAGTGCTGAGTCGAAAGACAAGTCAAAGGTTTTGTTAATGTAGACTACAGTTTTGGTATTGTGTTTGCTCTTCTGAGAAAAGGAGATTCCAGGAAAACTGAATGATGACAGAACTACTTAGTTATCTAATAGATCTCGAGCTCAGCTGCCATGTCTGCAGATCAGTGACCGATGCGTCCACACTCACAATCACGGGCACACACTTGTTTACTAAACTGCTTGCTTCATTGGGGTCAGAGAATCTGTCAATCTTTGCCTGAAAACCTCAAGTCACAAACCACCTCCCTGTAATGTCTCTGTTTAGATCTCGGTTGGACGCATGAGCAGGATGTACTCTGCACTAGTCTGAAGGTTTGATGGCATTAAAGTCCCATGGTTACAGTGGGACTTCAGCGTGCCTGCTCTTTGTAGGTCTGAGGATCACGACAGTGAAGGTTTGAAGGCAACTTATAGTTTCCCAAAAGTAGGAAGAGAGGAGAGGAGAGGAGAGGAGAGGAGATCTATGCAATGATATCAAGGGGAGGGGCCTCAGTTTTGGCACTACACTCCACAGTACTGATGGCTCTGTGCTGTAAACAATGATGTTTACTGTAATTTCATGGCAAATCAGGACAATGCGCCCTAGAGCAGTTACTACACAGGACGGTCAATAAAGATCTACCATGATCATTTTTTTTCTCTTGTTTTGTCCATGTACTCCAAAGTCTTTGAAGTATGTAGAACGTCAGCTTTGAATCGAGGAAATTTACATATAGACTGGGTGAACCATATAGGAACCATGTCTGACACTCCACCCCCTTCTGGCTCCTTTGGAATAAGCAGCTGACTGCTTAGTTGGCTCTTACCAGCTGTGCACCACTGCATGATTAACTCATGCATGCCAGAGCTATAATCACGGCTGGAGCTGATTCTGCTGGGACTGGCTGCGATTACGTCTCAATATCAGAACCAAAGAAGTGCCAATGCTCCTACAATCAAAAGTATTAAGGAGTATTAAGGAGTATTAAAACCAACTCTGGCATATTGTTACAGCGCAAGCATGCATGGGTTGGCCAGGAAAGGGAAAGACAACTGAACAGACTCATGAATCATCAATGTAAACTGCTGAACAGATCAAGGGCACTGACAGGGATCCTGATTTGAAGTGCTTTATTATCTTAACAGATCAGATCTCGCTACACCATTTCCATTGTGTTACATGTGATGATTTCTGTACAACAAAAGGAAGCTGGTCTAAATACGAGGGCCGTTACAGAGGGACTTTAATCTCTTTGTGGGCGGCTACCAAGAAAGAGGTTCAGTAGTGCCACCATGTTACATTCAGTCTTCTCAAAGACATCATGCCCGTGTTAACCCAAGGGGTATTGCAATTACATCTTGGAACAGACATGCCCTGACCAAGTGAAGGAAAAAGAAGGATCTTTGAAAGCTAGACCATGCGGGCTATAATGTTTGACCCCCCCCCCCCCCACCTCCTCCTCCTCTTCCACAGGCCCTGGAGACTTTCCAGTGCTCCCTAAGCTTCTTGAGAACTTCACCCAGTGTCTCCCCTCTTGGCCCCATTTGCTCCCCCTAAAATGAGTGCCTAAAAAGGCCTGGATCAGTAGCTGCTGACAGCAGGGCCCTTAGTTTCAGACCCTTCCGCGTGATGCCAGTTGGCTGCGAACGCCGTGTGTCTGAGGGCGAGTTAAAGACATCGTCACGTGGCCCGAACGCTCCTGCGAGCGGCTTCACCGTGGCAACGCTGAACCGAGCGCCTGCTGCATCATCATGGCTTGTGTGCTCTGGGTCTGTGGGCAGATATGAATGCAACAGACTCCAGGCTTTGCTGATAATTTACCACAAAACTGCTGATGACAATAATTCAGATACAATTCGGCGTTAGTCACGGATTACATACAGGCAGTAATTAGCAATGGTTAAATGTATAATCATTCAATTTATGTTAGCTACATGTAGCATTAATGTGGTTTTTCCATTGCAATAACCACTTCATTTAAATGAAGTGAATTTTGTGAATTTATTCGAAAAGCAAAGGCTAGAATTGTGCATCCTGATTTCACATAAGTTCATGAACATCTTGTACTCCAATAATTATATTGATATTTTCTTATTATCTGGCTCACACTGCTGTCTAAACAGTGTTTGTGTCATGTTTCACTGCAGCATCATTACAGTCCCTGGTAAATGTTTTCACTGTGCCAGTCTCTGAAGAAGACATCACTCTAATGAGTTCTCATAGCTAAACAGGCTGGAGGGTATTGGATGTGGCCAGAGAAGCAACATCTGGGGTACGGAGAGGCAAAATCAGAGACAAAAACGGGCAGAAACACAAGATCTTCCATCAGCAACTCTGCTAAATCTTCTCATTGCAGAAAGACTGATTCATACTTCAAGGACAAATTACAGCGACACTCTTTAATAAAAAAAATAATAAATACGAAAGGCATTTTGTGTTGTTTTGTAATATGTTGCTGTGAGAAAGCAGATATTTGTGCTGCCTTCAATCATTTCATAGTTTTGGAGACTCATCAAAAAAGTTCTACCTAAAAGTTATATATTAACCCAAGAACTTCAAAGTTAATTATTCATGAGAACCTGGTGACATGTCCTGTTTATTGATAAAGTAGGTTGGAGCAAATGAGCAAAGCATATTAGAAGATGAGCGTCTCTTCGGTGTACCAGGATAAGACATGAACGGACAACCTTGAGGTTCTGGATGTGAGGCACTTGAAATATTTGGGTCACATCCTTTGAAACCCATTTTCTTAGCAGGATACTTCTTCAGACAACACTAAACCCCAGAGAAGGGCTTCAGAAGTGCATTGAATAGCTGAAGATTTTTTTTAAAAAAGAGCAAAGGACAACGTTTGCTCAGTTTTAGCTGGTGCTGGGAAGTACAGAAGAGTGTTCTGTGTTCAGACACTTGCCGTCACCTGCGAGTGAGTATGCGGTGGTGAGCTGTTTATTCAGAGCAAGTTCATTGTCATTAACCTTAATAGCGCCCGTAGTCAGTCACTGTTTCACTGTGTTTACTGACAGACACATGTCCGGTAAACACAGTGAAACCATGCAAAAAGACACAAAGCGAAACACAGATGATTACAGCAATGACCGTCAACACAAGACAGGAAGAAAAAGAGCAGATCTGGGGAGAAAGAAAACCCAGGTGCAAACGGTAAAAGGCAGGAACAGTGATGAAACAAAAACAGTCACATGGGAAGTGCTAAAGCGGGGGGGGAAATTGTCGGTGCATTAATACTGTTCTGCTACGACCGATCCCAATCGTTTTCAATGGGAGTGACGGTTTCATCAGATGTGGCTATGCGGTACATTTTATTGAGGTCAGTGAACAGTCTACTGCAAGCACACCCTGGTGATAACCTGTACTGTTAGGCTGCATTTGAGGGGGTATTCATCTTTATCTGTGAGGACATGGAAGAAGAAACCTCATCAAACATTGACAGGATCCCTCAGTTCTTGCCATTATTCATCTCTCTACACACAGACAGAAATCTGTTCTTAAAAACATTTGGCCCCAGCCAAGCCTCGGGGACTCTAGATGACTGGCTGTCGCACCGAAAATTAGAGTAGAACACACGTGTCTAGCTACTACCACATCTGCATACTAACACTAGATACTAACCTGCATCTAGATATTTGACAGACATTTTTATCAAGAGCAAATTACCAATTTAGTCCTGTTCCAAAAGAAGCCGTTCGATCTTTTTTTTCTACGGGGGGGGGGGGGGGGGGGGGGGGGGGGGGGGGGGGGGGGGGGGGGGGGGGGGGGGGGGGGGGGGGGGGGGG
>JAOYMR010000018.1:8974562-8996036 GCA_025802075.1 Tenebrosternarchus preto | reverse complement strand
CCCACCCCCCCAGGCCTGTTACAAATGTAAGGAGCAGGTTAACTAAATTTATTGTTACCTTACTGTAATCTGACAGGTTAGCTATACTGAGTCAACTGAGTGTTTACATTAGAGACAAATGATGACATTAATCCACCATCATGCTTGTTACAGTGGACTGTGGTATGACGTTCAGTTTGTTTGCGCAACTCAATCCACTCAAACAGTAATGTGCTAATGCCGTTCAATACTTTAACAAACTCTATCGTTGTAATTCTCTATATGTAGTGATACAGATTTTTACATATAGGTGTTAGTGAGTAGGACACAGCTTAAGAGAGCATGGAACAATACAGAGTACTCGGTTTCTCCAGCAGGTAGACAGTAGCAACAGCAAGCAGACTGCACACAGCACAGACAGCATGCGAAGATGCTACACGCTGTAGAGACAACATTTAACTAAAAAGATATTTAGTATTTTGTGTCATGATTTTATGGGTTTCAACTATGACTGTCACAATTTTGGACAAACGTATAACTTTTACTTATATATTTATATCTACTCTGAAAATGTAATAGTTATAAATGCAAGTGAAGGAACAGGGTAAAGTCTGTGAATATACCCCGATGCGCCACAAGCTAGCTATCAGTGCCATCAAAGCGCAAACAAAATCAAGGGAATGCGCTCTAGGGCCCCTTCTTTATGCTAAATTGCTGCCTGGCAATTTTCAATCAGTGGGTCAACTGAACCAGGATGAAAAAATAAACTGTTGTGAGTCACCATAACTGAGCCAGCAAAGCAAAGCACGCAGAGATCCTATTCATTCCGAAGAAGAATTGCGTCAGAGCTGATTTAAAGGCGCTTTTCTTCAGGTTAGGTTGTTAAATTTCGTTTAGATCGAATGTGATAAGCCAGAAAAGACAGAGGTGGGCGGTTATGAAAAATATTTGGTCCTCAATGACTTCGTCGGGCTATTGCTGACCCTCTGTATCGAGTTAGTAAAGGGACGTTATAGCCCAGGGAGTCGGAATCACGTCATGTTCCAGCGCAAAAGACTCGGTAGCGCGCTGGAGGTGTATCCTACCATGTAATTCTCCGTGCCGCATTCATCCCAAGGCCAGAGATGAACTGGAGATAAGGCGGGCGGCGTTATATAAAAGGTAGCTCTGTGAATAAGCCGTACTGAATGAATTGAATTAGTTGTGTGAACAGTGGCCTTGATTTAGGGCAGGTATCAGAACAGGAGAGTTGGCTAAAGTGCTGTTGTTTGTTTATTTACTTACTCATCTGTGTACTTTTGTAATGAGCGAAGAATAACATAATATGCACGTGAATACAGAAGCCCGCAGAAAGCAACAGATTTCTGGTTTTCATGCAGAATGATTGAGTCTTATCCATTCCGTGACTTTTAATTAAAAAGTCCCTTTGGTTCTGACGCAGTTACGCTACAGAATGTTTTCTTATGCAGTGTTTTTATCATCGCTATGCGCTGGACTTTTGATCATATAATGATGTGTCCCGTGCAGTACGCGCGCATTTGATCGTCCACATCGCTCTTGTGGCGCTCTTGTAGTGTCCTCATCGATTACCAAAATGTGATCTATCTAGCTGTCTGAGACAGCGTTGGAAGTATGAGTTTAAAGACAGAAATCACCCAGTCAGGCAATCAACGTACAATAAAGCTTTTAGAAAATAAAAAAAAGTTCAATTTGGATAATTAACAAACGATTATGGGTGCTGTCATTTTTGCAATAACATTTCACGAACACTTCGGAAAATGTAAAATCAATATTGTGTTTGAAATTAACATTGACATAGAGATGTAATGATATAATGTGGAGGACGCATACATGATCCTGGATCTGTTTTGGAAAAGAGGATGCTGAATTTTAATGATTGGTTGATACTGACCTCTAGTGGTCGTGGTATTCTATGCAGATGCATATTATTTTAAGCGTTTGTGAATGTTTATTTGAAGGCTTCATAGTAGCGACAGCGTAATTGTACAGATGTTGTTTACACTGGTGTTGTACAGATGTTATGTCGTATTTTGTAGGAGATTAAGAATAATAGCCTATATTTACTCTAAATATGTTCAACAAAATACCACTGGTGCGAATATTTAATGCCTTTAAAACTTTACTGTTCATACAGTTTATTTACATTTATGCACACAATTTTTATTATTTGAGTAAAAATAAAAAATGCCTGAAGATATTACTTTTTCCGACGTGGCAAATAAGTCTGGTCATGTTGCCTTGAAGTAAACCATCAAAATCATAAGCGTTTCTCATGCTTGATTTCAGGCGATATAATTTACTTATAGGCGATATAATTTAGTTAATTAGGCGATATAATTTAGAAAATTTCATTACCTTGTATAAGACCGACTAGATCAATTATTGGTAATGGGATAGATTTTATACCAGTTTGGTCAAGCGTCGGTTGTATGGTATTCGTAGCATTTCTCTCGATTTATTGATGTCCGTTTCATGTAATCTGTAAGATACAGCAACTTCCATGAACATCAGCAATCAATAATATGGAAACTAAGGCGTTCAAGGAATATCAAAGCATCACTTACATATAATAACAAATATAAAGTGTCGATCAAATCACACGAGTTGAGGCTGCGGTATTTGATGTGAAAATATGAAAGCCAACCAGCAGAGAGCATCGTTGAGCTAAGACGACAAACCTGTACGTGGGTGCTGGACGTGGAGAAAAGAGGTGGTCTGTTTTAAAAAAATCAACATATTCCACTAGAATTCTAATAAACACCATCATAGACGTAACTACACAGAAAAGAAAAATATTTAATAATTTCATAGTTATTTTTTACACACAAGGTTAAAAAGAGTTTTCAAGGATTAAAAAAAAAAACTGTACAAAAGTTTGCTAAATTCAGGTGTCCACAGAGATCTGAAAACATCCTTTACTTCACGTGAAATTTCATCTAGAGAAATGCACGGCTGCTGTTTAAGCATGTAGCCTGTAAACAGCAAATAACACAGCGTACACTACTAAATATCTTAGATTATGAGAATAGCAACATAACACAAAAATACTGTTTTTTAAGAGTTTACTGGTAATTGTCATATAACAAAACAGTGGTCAGTTGAATATTATTAATGCAACACATCAGATGTACAAATGACCAAAACAATCTGTACATCACTGTTTTATGAAGCACAATCTGTGTAGCCAGGTCTGCTGCTTATAAGTGATACGTTTGCATTGACTTCGTCACTGTGATAAATAAAATCAATGTAACATGATGTTCATTCTGCTCACAACAACCAAAAAGTTTACAATGCAATGTTTGGGGGAAAAAATGTTAACACAAACCTTTTACATCACTGAAATTAAAACAAATTTTGAAAAAAACGAATTTTGAAAAAGCCAAACCCCAATGTTAAAATGCACAAGAAATATTAGTCGAATAGTTAGCCATACGGTATATAATCTGTGAATGTCAGTTATGATACAATAAATCTGTTATTTAAGCGTAAGAGTCTTTAGAAGTGAGTCTCACATCCATCACATCGACTATAGCATGGATAGATGCAGGCAGGGATTTTGGACCCCATGGAAAGATCAAACTGGGCCCCACCACCCCAACGCTACAGCCATTTAAGGACCCCTGTCAGTCACAGGCCCTTAAAATTGTCTTAACTCCCCTATATGACGCCTCTGGTTGCAGGTTGAGTATATTTATATATACTCAGCTGATTATATAAACAGTTACCAAACACTAGAATTTGAGCTTTCTAATCCATAGTAGAATCATTATGCTTTTAATCTTGTATATAGTCCGTTATTTTACACGAATACTAGGTCATTTTACACAAACCTTCCTATTTAACCTGTCATCATGTGAAAAAAAGAATCCTATTCACTATGTCACCCAATCATTGAGTGAATTCTGGAAGCCATTTTCACGGACATGGAAAGGAAGGAATCCCGTCTTCTATTGCATTACTTCAAACTTTTTTTCTATATACTTCCACACTGCATTTTTTCCCTTTTTTTGTACTCACAAACACAAACCAGATTTTCTCAGGGTTGTTGGCAGGAAAATGAGAAAGATACAGCACACAGAGAGGAAGGAAAAGAACATCCTGTTTAAAACTTCCTTCGCTCGATCTCAGAGGCACCTGCTCATTGTAGAGCGTGGTCTGAAGTCGTTCCCTCAGGCCACTTGAGGGATTAAAAACGTCCATTTTTACACTCACATACGAATCCGTGTAATATGAAATTATCCCACCAAATACAGAGAAGTCAGCCAGGGGTGTATCAAGATTTTCAAAGGTGGGGGGTGTTGTGTGATTGGGAAGTAAAATCCCCTCTGAAAGTATCGTTTTAATCTGACAAAAGTGGGGTGGGGTGAGTCGTGTTTCAGCATACCCGGTTTGCTACGTCAGCTCACATTTGATAGAATGATAGCGTGTTTACGGCAGCCTGTTTGCTTGTAGTTTTGCTTCAGTATTAGCTGCGTTTTAGTCAGTGAAAGCTTCCCATCATAGATTTTGTCCAACAGGTGGCAACAGCGGGCAAAGCTCAGGCTTTCACGCCGTAGTCTACAGTGCATTTAGCTACTTAATACACTGATTATTCCTCAGCATAAACATTGCTAAGAGCGCTGTTTTCTTCTGTACATATATAATGTAGTATGCAGTGCTATACATTTTTTTCGAAGTGACTGGGATCATTTTTCCCATAAAATAGTGTGCGTCCTTTAGTATGTATCAAACTGGACTCCGTGCAAAGTAACTAATTACGAAACAACACTTCGTCCAACCAAGGCAGACCCACGTGTTCTTCTTTACCCCCTAAAAGATCCTTGCTTCACTGGAGCGGTTCGTACGACGGATTGTGCCGCCGGACCCGTGCCTTGCGGTTCTCTGCAGTCTGCTTCCACTTCAGATTGCGTAACTTCTGCTGTTTGCGTTTCTCGCGAAGCCACAGCTGCTCGCAGTACTCGTCGGCAGTCAGGCCGCTAGTTCCAATAAACTGCAGGTCCTTGTAGTTAAGCGGGGATGGCGCGTAGTTGCCAGACAACTTGGGCTCAGCAAGCCGCGCGCTGCGCGCGCCATTCATATGCCGTTCGGGAATGACCTGCAGCTCGTAGCGAGCCAGCGTGCGAGAGAAGAAGTGCTCGTGCGATATGCACAGATAGAGCCCGGCGCTCGAGGGGGTGATATGCTGCAGGAGGAGTCCTCGCCGCGTGTGAATGATGTTATCTTCACTCGGCAAAATCTTGAAATGAGAAAGAAACGAAAATCTTGTAGCCATTTGGAAATCAAGGCATACTGAAATATTGATTGATCGATCGATCCAGAACATATTTCAAACAGTTGTAGTGCCTATTTAATAAACAAATGTATTAAATCCATCTGAAAGTAGGATTATGGTTGATATTGGGAAATACATACATCAGCCTAGAATCTTAATATTAGTGCATCTCAAATTGCTGTGAAATGCTGAATTCAAAAAGTAAACCATCACTCTTAGTTTAGCGCGCGAGGTCTCCCAACTGACCTCTCTGGTGCTCTGCGTGTGACTGTGCTGCGCGATCCATTTAACCCCTGCCTGAGGTGACGGCGCTACACACTCCAAAAAAGTGGAGTTGCTCTCTATTCCATAAATCACCTTCAGTTCTGTGTTATCCATACCTGCAAAAGATGTCACAAATTTTATTTATTTATTTATTTGATTGTTTGTTGTTGTTGTTGTTTGTAGTAAGGAACACTAGGTAGCATAAAAGCCAATATAATCCAGCAGTCAATCAGTCCATAATCAGTTAGTGTTAAGTGTTAGTTTTAAGATATGTAATAGATCCTTTGTTCCTTTGTACATAAGGCAAAAGTCATGATTAATGTCAACCACTAAAAGGAGATGTGCATGGTCTTTGTTTGAATACAGAGGGATTTCATACTGACTTCATGCAGTGAGTCACTAGGTCGAGTTTAACACAGAGAATAAGATTTATTACCATCTCCCAGATCCTGACACTGGCTCCAGGGGTCTCCGTATTTCACATCCTGTCTCCGGGCACGCCTGCACAACGCAAGTACATGCTGGTCAGACAGTTCCTCACTGGGTCGTGACTAATTGTTTGTTTTTAACAGGAAAGAACCCTGTTTAATTGAAACTTTAAAAATGCAATTAACTTATCAACACTGATGTCAATGTTCTTTTCACAAGTTTGTATTAAAGCCTGCGTGAAATGTAATCATGTCAGTGGAACTACGTTTTAAGAGACTTCATACAAAATGGAAGAGAAGCTTACATTCAGATACACTGAGGAAAAGTAATATTTATGTACATTTAACTTTGTTCACAAACATTTGCACACAGTTGGCGTAGCACAGACATCCTACTGGTTTACTGGCTGAGTGGATGTCAATGTGGTTTACTTAAATGAGACTACAGCTTTGCCTGGAGGGTCGTATCCTTATAAAACAGTGGTACATTCACATAATGCTGGCGACTTTCCATTCCTGCCTTAAAGTAAACAGTTGCATGTGAACAGGAGATATTAATCCTAACATACTACAACAGAGATATTGGACCTTCCCTACAGATACGTTGGGCTTGGGGAGGCATCGTAAAATAGTTTTAGCTGGTACCGCACGTGCACAGTAGCACGTGCACAGTAGCACGTGCACACCACCGGACAGCGCGGTAACGCCCACGGTGAAACCATGGCTGCATTGCTACAGGAGGGAACCGCTCTGGGAGGCACCTCTTGCTGCCGGAGACGTAGCCGCTGCAGGACATCCCGTCCCAGGCGCAGTAGGGGTCCCGGGCCAGACAGCAGTCGGCACACGCCCGGCCGTACAGCCCGCACCGGTGAAGCGGCAGCTGAGCCACCTCGTCCTCGCTGCTCACGAACAGCATTTGCTGAACAAGAAGACAAACTTAAGTTTGTTTTTTTTTCCCTCGCATGCATACTTCTTAAAAAAAAAAAAAAAATCTGTTTCTGTCAGAACTGGGAGTTGCTGGATGAGTGAGACCTTTATTTTTTTTTTTAGCTCAGAGTTCAGTTTCTATGACAAAACGTTCTAGAACAATCTTTACTAAAAGGTGCAATATAATACCCAAGGAAGAGCCATTTTTCACTACATGACAAGCTTCTGTCTGGGCCTAATCTCCCCATAGTGAAGTCTTCAAACACTGTTAAACGCTTCTTCTAAATGACCACCCACAAAATAGTTGTACATACCCGCTTGGTGGAGAGCTCCATGCTTAGTATTGGACTCTATGAGATAAAAGAGAGAAAACAAACCGTCAGCATGTATTAACGTGGCTCCATAAATCATCTTCCGGATCGGGTGGGGGTGGGTGGGGGGTGGTGGTGAGGCATGCATTGTTGCCACTGAACAAGAGGAACTCATATTAGGTTCTTGAGCAAGTTGCAGGCTTTTCCAGCTCATTGGTTCATTTCTCCTCCATAAGGCTGGCAGCTAATGGTCCTTGACTCTTACAACAACTCTCTCTTTTACAAATGGTTCAGTGCGGGCCGTGGCTGATAAGGGGCTCTCGAATGTCTCCGAGGCCTGGAAACAGGGGCCCAAGCACTGAACCAACAGCAAATGCCATACAGCAGTTTTTGTTCTGCCGATTCATTCTTCATATTGGGGAACGTGTTTAGAATAACATTTCAGTTCATCCACACGTTCAAAAAAGCACACGACCTCACAACTCATCTTGACACATCTCCACGGCATTTGCCGTTCACCCAGATGCTTTGTTTTGTCTTTCTTTCTCTTCTTCTCGCGGGGAGAAGAATCTACTATGCTCCACACTGCCTAAAACCTCGAATGGAAGATCTGTTTTTCATTTGCTAAGCAACCAAAATGATCCCTTTTCTGTTCACTAAGACACTTCTGGCTCACACTTGCCCCCTTTCAGTCAGTCGGGTAGAAAAACCTGGGAAATCTGGCCATGGTCTGTTTTTCCCCTTTTTAAGATGTTTCTGCAGTGCAGCTGGGCTCTCGCACGGAAACCACGTCTAGGCAGAACCATTACACGTCATTTTTCACGTGGCAGGTCACCAGATGGTGCGAAGATGCGTGGAAATGCCAGAGAAAGCACAAGTGTAGAGAAGTACCTGAAAGACATGTAGCTCTTCAAGTATGAGGTCTTCAGTTTCCCAGTTCTCCTTCGGGATGGAGACCACCTTCATCACTTTTCCATCATCTAGAGCAAGACAGGGGCATCAGGTGATTGCAGATTAAACACATCTGAGGACTTTAAAACAATATGACAGCAGGCTTGTACAAAGACAAACATTGCCTTAAAACAAGCTCTCAAAGTATCACATCCTATCATAATTTAGCGTAACATAAAGAAAGTAACAGCTGTGCTATGATCAGATCTGTCTTTTATAGGGAATTAAAAGTATAGATACTTCAACATATGGGTTATTCACCATCTTCAGGTTTCAACATTAACCTTGAACTTTAATTTATATCTCAGTTTTCCCCAGGCTGCTTTTACTGGTTTTAAAAGATACTTCTTTTCTTGATAGTCCTTGATTCAGCAGAAGCGCAGGGATTTAATTGGATATATAAAACAACACTGAGATGGAGTGAGGATGAACGTGGTTCCTGGGTGGATACCAGCTGTTACCCTTCCTGCCATGGGGACACCAGGAAGATTTCAGCATGCAAGAACATCTCTCCACACAAAGTGTATTTGCTCCTAGAGTCTGTATTTACCCTAAATGATTCACTTACACTTGAGTTCAGAGGATCAAATATATATACATACGAAGCAGTGGCAGCTTACATAGTCTCTGTGTAAGAACTCAACAAAGGACAAAACCTCCCTTGCACTGTTGGTGAAATGTAGTGTAGGAGGGAGCCAGTCTTCATTGTATATCAGCAGCACTGATATTTACACCAGTGAGTGTTTACATTAGCAGAAGGGTGGAGTTGTGGTGGTTACTGGTCTGCAGGAGAAGAGTCCTTGTCTCCATACTGTGAGCCAAGACCCAGATTTTGGGCTCCATAAATGTAGAATAAGTGAAGGCCATATAAATGATAAATGGCAAACAGTACCATCATTGCTTGCCTGGTAACCCATTTTAAATCTGGTTCCTTTGTCAGTTCAGTGAAATCTCTTATTCTCTGGTTATGGTTTTAATGTCTTTGACTATATATGCAAACACCTGAATGAAAATCCACTTTCATAAATTTTTCAACGTCAAGATTAGTGTGGCGGTATGAAAACCTCTCCAGCTCACCTGTGCCCAGGTGCAGTACGTCATACTGGCCGCCCTCCGTCTCCACTCTGTCCACCACCAACTTCTTCAACCTGTAAGGGGCGCCGATGTGCGTGAACAGCGGCCGTTGGTGGATGGGCACCACTGGCTCCCACATCAGCTGGTGCCCTCTCATGAAGCTCACAACGTCGTCGGGGAAGTCACGTGTGGACTTGTGCAGCGGATCATACGTCTCACTGGGACACTAAAGAGGTTCAACCGGATTGTCAACTGTGGTACGGCGTTCGCCGTGTTCAACTTGATTTCAAGAAAACATATGCCCTCTTCAGAAGTTCACAACATGCTTACAAGTAATAGAAGGGAAGTGCTTTCTGAGCTACATCTGATAGACCATGAATTTACTATTCGTGCCGGTTGCCAAGATTTTAATCAAGGCAAGCTAAAGTCAGTCAAATAAATTGGAGGTCCATGACCAGGCACTGGAAAGTGTCAGTATCAAATATATCTGGGAAATAACCTAAAATTAGCCTCATTTCCTTTGTAAGGAATGTTGCTTTATACCATATGTGTTGTGAGTGCATGCAAAGGCATACAAAAAAGCCCTAATTTGAAAGGGTATAACTGTATGTTTAGAGAAATCCGTGGTGTCGACCTGAGAATTAATCAAGCAAATTCAAAGAGCTAACACTCCTGCCAAGTCCTTTCCTCCCTTGGGGATGCCAGTGCTAACAGCACACACCTCTGCTGCTTCAACAGCCGCACTAAAGCATGACCTCCAAAAAGCGCCGGCCGACGTTTTTACGGCCCCCGCGAGGCGGGGAGGCCCAGGTGGGGAGTGACAGACAGCAGGATTAAGAACGCAGCCAACAACCTCCATCGTAACACGGCCACCACGATCGGACAGGCCGCTAAACGCACGGAAAAAGGCAGCGGTTCTCTGGGCTGAGAACGACTAGATGGAACTTTACCTTTTAACAATTCAAAACACAGTTTTGAAACTTAGACAGGAAGTCAAGATCAAGGTGGGGACATGGGAAAAACGGCAAGCTTTCCACAGTCACGAGATCCCTCGCCAATCAAACTCCTCTGGGACGAGCTTGGAAGCTCAGTGTAAAAGGCTTCCCGAAGAATTAAGATTGGACTGCCACGCCAGAAACATTCCTGCTGGAACTTCATGAACGAATGCCTCAAATAGGTCGAGCTGTCATGAAAGCTAAAAGGAGGCTACTGGATTAATTCAGAACGAAATAAAAAACAAACAAAGATTTAGTTAGCTAATACTGTGTTCTTCTATGTTAATAAACAAGTCTCTGTTTCCTGAAAATAAAATACAATGTTAGTGTTACTTTCAAGCAGAGCAACCACACATTTTGCTGTAAAACAAGGTTGAGCGACTGTGTTGGTGAATGTTACAATATGAACAATAGTAGTGACACATCAGGCCTACGTGCATTTTTAGTTTGGTGTATGGAATTCCACAGGATGCAGATGGAGAACAGCACATATCTAAGGCCAGAATGACATTTGCATTCCAAAGTGCTACTTGCTTTTGATCCGTTTTCTCCTCGACTGTCAGAAACCCACGGCTGAAAGACCAGCTCCCGTTCCGGTTATTTGTGCATTAAGGTTCCCATTGCTACTGCCTACACCCTCCTTTCAAACACAGAACACCTTCCCTTCAAGGACTCACAGTGCCTGGGCGTGGATATGGGATCCTTCCCTTGTACTCCACCCAGTGGTAGTTGGGACCCTCTTTGTGGGCGAAGGGTCCGTTGAAGACGGCACGGATGGATGCCATGGAGTACACGCAAACAGCCGAACCTCTGAACACAGAGCTTAAGACACAGGAGAAGAATGGAGAGGGACGGTTAGCTGACGGCTAGGTTAGAATAACACGATCCCACGAGACCGGTCACCTTTGAACCCTACTGAATGGCCCCCAGACTTCTCCTCTCTTGGGTGGGAAGAGGGGAGAGATAAGACTAATTGTCCTGGAGGAATCAGGAGGGGGCAGGAAAACCCTGCGTGATCAGGCTGATCAGGACCTCTGACATCAGGTGTGACAGGACAAAGGGAGACATGAAATTGATCTCAGCTATGATTTTGGACAAAGTTACTTTTCAGGTGTGACACACTCAAAGTTAACGGGTCGGCACAAAATGTCACAGCATAAAAATGATTTCAAGCAAAAAATATTTCCAACAGAGTGATCAATTATGGTGATCATTAATTAGATTCATCAATCAAGGCATTTACTTTAACAAATATATGAATGATTGTAGTAATGGCATCTTAAGCAAATAATGAGTTTTGGAAGCATTAACTACATTTTTACAGGGATAGTAACTTTAAAGGTATTTTAACTAGTCTTCAACTATTAATCTAAATGTGTATAATGATCCTAATGTCCTGGTAAGTTCTTCCTTATTAAGGAAGGAAAACACACACACACACACACACACAAACCTAATTAAACATAAAATATAATTTGTATTGGATCTTACCTAGAAGTTGAAAAGACTCCATAGATGACTGGATTCTGTGGATCTTTGGTCTCCAACAGAAAAATGTCCTCTGAAAAAACAAACAAAAGAACATGTAAACATTATTTCAAATAAAACAATATTTGTATAAAAGAAAACCTTTACAACAGAACATTTTTAAAAACCCAATGCCACAGAAATGTCCTTGTGTGTTGGCGTGTGCATACCTAGCTCGTCAAAGTGTGTGTCCAGACCTCCTGACCCTGGCACTGAGCACAGCAGCCTGGCCTTTAGAAAGGTACTCCAGCGATTTATCAGGCTCCTTTTCCCACCAATGTCATTCTGATAAACAGATCCAAATATCAATCTCACCATTTGAATATAATGGTTTGAAATATACATTGAAACAGAGTTTAAACTGGGTATTGAAGTCGTTTAAACTGAGGTTTTTTTGTCCAACGTCATGGGAGAAGAACCAGGATGTTAACATTCCTTCTAAACATGTTTTTAAGAAAGTTGGGTATTTTGAACAATGTAAAATGTCCTATTTATAAAATGTCAATGTTGTTTTTGCATACCAGTCTGAATTAAAATGAAACTTGGTTTTCGCGGTGATGTAAATAAGTATTGTATTCATGCATCCAACTAGAACTAAACTGTAGAATTGTATGTTGTCTTCCCAAGACCTGTAACTGTGTTTCAGTTGAAAGGCACAAAAAAAGCTTGTTTTCAGGATCAGCACACCACTTTACCAAAACCCAGCACAGAGCTTTTGTTACAGAGTGCTGTAGTAAGGAGAGTTTCAAGGGTGGAGAAGAGTTGGAGGAGGATCCTGAATGGCATTAAACATCACAACTGCAGTGTTGGGCTAAAAGCTGCTGATTGCAGACTTTGGGTGCAGATACGGGTCAGATGGTTGTGTGGAACATTCTTTCCAGTAAGAATCAGCGTACAGTTGCATTTGAAACCAATTTCTTCACATTTCTGTATGTAAATAAGCGCTACCTCATGCTGTACTGGAGAACCTACAAAGTGACCAGGAACCCCTGCTCCAGTAACACCAGGCATGTTAAGCCGCTGTGACTTAAAATTCCTTTTATTGTTTGCCGTGACAACCATAGTGTCATTACAGTGTTTACCTAGTGAGAACGTAGAACAAGGTGGCTCTACAAATACTGACATGCAAGTTAAACCAGCAATAAAGCCAACATAAGCACAGAGTAAACCCACACAAAATAAACACATCACACTATGCTATTATGGCCAGAATTAGCCCATTATCTGCTAATAAACACCTTGTTATTTCTAAATAATACTATTAATAGTTTGGAATTAGATGGATATTAGTCTGGATGTTACACAGGCATATATTTCATTTATATGCCTGTTAAAATATACTCACTATAAACTGAAGTACACAAAATCATCTATTGGGATATGTTATTTTAAAAACCCTGAAGCTTCAGTCCGTACCTTCTTGTTTGTTTGTTTGCCTTGTTTATCTTCAGATTTTTATTTACTTCTATACTTCTATTTTGGAAAATTCTGAACGATAAAAATACAACCACTTAAAATACAACAATCACCACCTGCGAGTCCTTGAGTGCTGTGGCCATTCAGTTTTCGCTCACCTTGCAGACTCGGGCCACACGGCTGTAGATACGCTTGTCCAGCTGGTTGGACTCCACGGCGGTTTCTTTGAAGAAGAAGTAGACCTTATCATCGTCCAGGCTGTGAGTGTCTGGGATGGAGTAGGAGCCCACAAACTCAGGTTCTGGAGAGCAAATGACATCAGGGAAAGGATGACCTTCGGCAGGTTTTGAGGCAGCACACATTGGAATTCTCTGTTTGTCATTGAGTTAGAAGTATTTTCCCAGTGTTCTACAGCTGTGTACAGCTCACACAGAAGTGTAAATACACTTAAATGTAACTGGACATGCAATTTCCAAGCAAGCCAACCAAATACCCGTTTTTAATTTACCACGATTTAGACGATAGGAAAGTGTACAATTCATGAAACGTGTGTTGAAATGAGCTGCCATGTGCACAGCATGGAAATCACAAGTGATGTAACAGCTAAATAATCTGGATTTGAGGTCCCTCACCATTGAGCCAGTGTTCCTGGTTGGCCTCAGTGCGAATGTAATGGACGCTGCTCGTTTGTACAGAGGTACGAAATATGGCTGCATTATTTCCCATGAAGTCCACCGACGTTCCTGCGTACAGGTCTCCGTCTAAAGGGAAGAAAGAGAACAGTGCTACTTTAAGTCTGTCTCAAGCATATGAAACTACATAAGGCCTCCTTTGATCCATTAATAGTGGCTTGTGTGATTAGAGGAATTTGTTATTTATCGATTCCCTTAACAATGTGCAAACAAATTAAGAAATAATTGTGATGCATATGGTTTCTGTACCATGATTGCAGGGGGAGGGGGTTATGAACTTTTAAGAAAAATCACAAACATAAATTGCATGGTTGGCTTTAATTTCCTGACCATGATGTAACTTTAGACGGCCGACTGGGTGGGTTTTGTGGAAGGACTCCAGGGAGGCATTAGATAAATGACAGCATCAGTTGTAGACGGAGCTGCAGCTGGAGATGGGAACTCCCCACCCACACAGCCGCACGCAAATCACACGGCTTCATTTGTGACATCACACACCGGAGGACATCTAATACATATTTGATGTTCCTATAGTTTGCTGAGCCTCAAGGGCGGCCAGTCAGAAGCAGACATTTCAGCAAAGTTCCACTGCTGCGGTTTTCGAAAACCCCTTCCCGTCTCGTTGTCCCGGGCGGATGCTTACCAGTGAGTCGAGCGGTGAACGGTTCGTGTGGACTGAAAGGACACTTCCCTCTGCCTGACTCCATGGAGTGGTCTAGCAACCGAAACGTGGGCTCCTAGGAGACGGAGGAACCATGTCACCCTCTTACCACGTTACTCTCTCTATACAGTGCTTTCATTGTTGGCTCAGCCTTTCAGTCAATACATATCAGCAGGGAACCGAAACCTCCGTTCACCCCTGTTGGTGTTCATATTGACAAAGCGAAAGGCTCCAATCCGGCCTTTGAAGGGCTTGTTGTCTTTTTTTTGTACCACCTGTGGATCTGTCACAAGCTGGAAAAAGGCGAAGTGACGTACGAACGTCAGCGGCCGTAAAAAGGCGGGAAAAATGAAGGCCGGCTCACCTCGATGCTGGGACCCAGGTCGATGTGTGCGCACTCAGGATGGTAGGCCCCGGTTCCACACGCGTACACATGGGTTTTGTTGAATAGCTGCAGGAGCCTCACGAAATTGGCACAGTCGGTCTGTAGAAACCAACATGGCAGATCTGATTACAGCCTCGACTCAAATGAGCGACTGCAGAAAACAGGTGTAGGTAAAACACTACCCGCGGCTTTAAATCTCCTTGTCAGACACACTTTGATGTTTCTGTGTTGTTGCAAGGGAGACATATATCAATATCAAGGAAAAGAGATGGTGAATGTACCTCCCTACGGGGTTTTCAATTGGTAATACCAGAGGGTAATAAATTAAACTTTTAAAAGGTCTTGCTTATATCACAGAGTGGAAGAACATCATATATGGCAACTAGTACTGAAACTACAGCCTGTTTTTCCAAGTTTGGCCTTAATTGAACCTTTGAAGCATGGGTGACTTACCAGGAGATTCTTCCCTGCATATTTGCATCGTTCAGTGTGCTCCCTTCCAGCTGGCCACTGAATCTAAAATTAGGGACAACAAAAAGTATTTTCCCAAGACAAGGTCCTGTACAGAGCAGTGGAGAGGCAGTATTGTGACTACAGTATGATTGCTTTTGATGGTCTGACAGACAAGTCTTTCTCTAGATGAATCTTTTTCTAGTAAACAACAACAACCTGTAAACTATGCAAAATAACCAGATAACAAAGGCCAAAACATCTATTGACATTTTAGTACCTTTAAATGATTGTATTTTTTACATTTGTGTTCTTTCTTGTCAATGCAGCTGTATCTTGTTGATGTTATAGCATGTTATAGCAATCTACATCGTCACAATGATCTATCCAATGAAGAAACTTTATACACTCCATACAACCACCAGCCACACAACACTGATGAGCACTTCACTTTAAAGAATAATGCTCACTAGTTGACTCTGCTGTGCAATAACTCAGTTCGCCGGTATGTTGCCTAGCAATGATGGAACCATGTTTTTTTTCCTTCCTTCCCCAAGAGAGCACAGCCAAATACTTTCTCAACGACATCTGACCCGACCATGGATTACAACAAAATCCAACCTGAATAGTAGCCCTCACTCCGGCTCCGCAAACAACAAGAATAATGATATACCACTGAAATAAATCATGTTGTAACTAGGTATAAAAGCCCATGAGTTTGGGTCATTAGAACTGAATATTCATAAATGCAGCAAACCATGTTCTAACACATACCTCACAAACTATGGTCTTTTTGAAAAGGACCAGGTACTGACCCAGAGAACACATGCAGAGGACAGAAGGTCACACATGGTACTGACTATAGTGATCCCGAAGTCAATGCCCCCTCTATATGGCTCGAGCGGTAGGGACACTGTTAACTCCATTAAGTAAGTCGATTCACTCTCACAAAAAGCTGAAACAGTCGTGATGGATTAGGAGCCCAATCTGCACCATGAAGTGGAAAAACAAATGAACACAGGCAGGTCACAGCATTAACGTGGCCCTGCCGAAGCCCTGCGCTGATATTTCCCATGTTTACATCAACAGCACTGCCTGCTTCGATCTCGTCTGTGGACAGAGCATTGACACGTAGCGTCAGACAGTGACCCCTCCCCCCCCAGATGTCTAGGGAGGAATGCAGTCAGAAGGTAAGAGGGCGTGGTGGAAGGTTCCAACCTTGCGTTCGGGCTGAGAAAGGCCTTCGGAGCGGAGCAAGTAAACGTGGTCTCTCCCGCCTACCAGCAGCCAACCACGGTCCTCGTCCAGCAGGAGCGCCCGGTACCCCCCGCCGCTGCCGTCGCGCCAGAAAACAGCCGAGCTGTTCTTGGATCGCAGCTCTGAGTAAAATGACAGACAGGGGCAGTATATGTTAAAAATAACTAACACACGTGCATTCACACATCGCAGTTAGCGTCATTATTTTTACACAAAATTTGTGATTCATTCCCAGAGATTCCTTTTATTAACCTTTTAAATGCATATTTTTCCACTTAACAAATCTATTCTATCCCACCGCAAGCCATAACAGCTGATAAGACGGTCAAATTAACTGTGTTGGACTGAAATGGACATTAATCGTGTTTCTAATGCTGCACTGTTGTTTATGACACCCGTGTGCTTGGGGAAGCTGCCATCGGGTTGCCAGTAAGTTTTTCTAAAATCCCTCAGGATTTAAGATGACATTTATATCTTCACCATTTGCCAGATCGCTAGACTGTAGTACAGCTCAGGAATGTTTTTAAATTGCAATTTTAAGGATATTTCAAAAAGTATAAAACAGCAGACAGAATACAGATCACCAGCGTATTTGAATCCAGTGTCAATCAGGTATCTTACTGTTAGGGTCATGGAAAGTGTGTCTCCAGTTTGAGAGACATGTAAAATAACCGTTTCGGTCACACGTCACAACACAACCATATATGCCTGCGTTCACAAATCAGGCCTTCAGATACTCTGAAGAAAGAAGCACATTCCCCAGGCAGGCCCTGTGGAAGCAGTTACACTGAGACATGTGGGTTAGACAAACATAACACACACACACACACACACACACACACACGGGCACACACACGCTCCCTCGCAGCCGAAACACGCTTCACTGCATCCTCTCTCCCTGGGGAGTCGGAGTTTAACTGGGTAGAAAATGGCCTCGTCCAATCACTGCCAATTAACCCTGACCGCCCTCTCTTGACGGCTTCCCTCTGCGTGCTCCCTGCAGTTCCCAGCGGGATTGATCCTGTGATAGGGGATTGGTGTCCAGACCTCAGTCACCACTAACGCCCCCCCCCCCCCCCATGCTCCAGATCCAGCTCACAGCCTGAGAGAGGGAGGGTTACATATGATTACACACAAAATAAAAGAGGTCCCTGTGAGTGGCAACTGTTATAAACCTCAGCTGCTGTTTTGTTAAGCCTCAAGCATTACTGAGATCCAGTATAAAATGGAAATGGAACAGTAAGCGCATTAAGCATGTTCTTACAAGAACGTTCTAGATAAGTATTGGGTCACTGGTTTGTGTATAATTCAATTATCCTCTATAGTGCACTAAAAATAATTTTCCTTATAATTGTAAAATACAAATACGTTCATCAATATAGGCATTTCAAAATGTAATACACTGGCTGGACAATAAAAATGGCCAAAGAACATTCTTGTCAGTGTTGTAAAGAATTTTACAACCAGTTTTCCAGCCAATAATTTGCACAACGATGAATCCCCCCTGCGTTCCTCGCTGAATAAAATACTAATGCAGTAACTTACTATGTCCCCCGGAATGTTCCATTCTATCTTTTCTCCCAGGAGGGGGGGTGTTTGGGGGAAGAAGTAAAAACCCTCCTTTTCACATATTGAGGCCCTTGAAAACAGCAGGACTTGTCAGCAAGCCTCACTTCTTGCCGACGGAGATTAGCTGAGCGAGGGAGAAACCCAGGCTATGAAGAACGATCCTCTTCAGCCGTCACCAAGAGCTCCATGACAGATGGACATCTGCGTTCTAACAGAGAATTCCCAGGCAATTTAAAGAGACTGAATACTCCGTGAGACATCAGGCGTGCAGTGCGGCCGGCAAAGCCTGAATCAGCCACACTGGTTTGTTGTTATGGATATGTACTCAAGCAATGGAACAGGGACAATGGGGTAATGGGGACGGATGTCAGCTTTCAGGGGTATTTACATCTACACCGAGTGATCCACACATCAATCACAGCCTTTCTTATACAGTTGCCCCAGTATTTTTAATAAGATCATAGGTAATACATTTCTTTTAGTTCACAATCACTGCCCTTACCGTATCTCACCGTGTCTTGGGTCTGCAGCACAAAATAAATACTGATATATACGTTTAACCAAACACTTCAAGAACTTCACCCTTGTGGTCTCTGTGGACTGAGATCACTCACAGTCTCCTACAAGTGCCAACAGCATGGCTCAAACTGAATGGACCTAGAGGTGAGCCAGGGCGATTTCTCACTGACGAGTACAAATAAATCTTCTAATTGGGACACGCTGGACCCATCCATCACGAAACCCATTTAACAAAAGGGCAACGGAGCAACTTTGGCACCTGCTGGATTAATGTCATCACCTCCAAGCACCCCACCCCCCTCCACCCAAATGCCTTCACAACCTTTTACCCTGAGATCAGGAGGGTACTGGGTTTCCCACTGTGTTAAGATTCTAACAGACCTCTTTTTTAGGGACTTAGAAGACGAAGAACCTTCGCCTGTAAACGTTTTCACTTTTAACACAAAACGCACCACTTCCCTATAACCCGGACTTCACTCATTGCTTAAAAAAAAACACATTTAAGGTTTTATGTGCTGAACCTGATCGCCCATTTCGGTTCATGTAAAGACTGATGTAAGAACTAATGTTGTGGTTTTTGGAAGGTTCTGTTTTTCTTACGTTCCGTGAATGTGACAGGAGTTATTTCTCAACATTTTCTCCATCTCACTGTTAAACCCTGGCCTGACGGTCTCTACAATCCTTTTCTTCATCTCGTTTGTTCTTTATTGCGTCTTTGTTGCGTAGCCTTTGCTCAACAATCCAGATTCTTTCACTTCTTTTCTTTTATTCTGTTGACACTCTGCAACTCAATCCAGTCACGTCAAGGAAATCGTATGCAGAATATTACTCTGGATCTCTGTAGGTTTACAGTGCTTCAGCTTCAGGCTTTCCAATCAGTTGAAATCCTCCAAGCTGTTCGATCGTACGTTATATTGTGTTGCATTATCTTTAAAGAAAGGACTTCACAGAGAACCCTAACCAGACAGAATTAGTTCAAATCAGACAGCCAGGGTCTTCTCTGAATTTAAACCAGCTACTTTTTTCTAGGTGAAATGGCCTGGTTCCATTTGTCAAGGACTCACAAAATTGCCATCAGGCTCACCAAAATAAAATACATCTCCAAACTTAATGAGTGAGATTCAAAGGTCCAGAAGTGACGAGCACGACCAGGCAAAAATGCAGAGCAAGAACAAGCCTGCGACATTATCCGTAGCCTCCTTCCTCCTGTTAGGTTAATGATCGGTGTTGTGACATGTTTATAAATGTGACACGGGTGTAATTGGGCAGGGATGTAATTGGCTTTCTGTGTCCTTCCTCTAGAGCCACAGACCAGGGGCCAGGCTAAACAACACTCAGCACTGTCGTCTGCCACACAAGACGGCCCTAATCAAGACAGACATGATGCAGATGGATTAGCCGTACCAACCACGGAGAAACGGTGCTCCAAAGGAAGGGATCTGTTCGACACCCACTGCCTTGTGTAGCTCCAGTGAACATTTTATATATTGTACAATTCGAAAGTTTACAAACAATGTCTGTGGAATGTATTTTGGTTTGTTTCTCAGACCTGAGGTGTGTTGAGAGTCGAAAACAGAAAAACTTTTGAAAAGGAAAAGTCAGAAAATGTAAAGCTATTATTTATTTCTTTAAAAACACATTTTTTTTTGTTTGTTTGTTACATATTGTCTACTGTGATTTACAATGAAAAGTATTCAGTGTCCTACCTACAGAGGAAGAAGAGTACAGAGCATTTTTTAGTAAGAATGCACTTTTTCCTAAGTATGTAAATATATCTGGGTGTTTGGCTTTTTCACTTTTTTTTAGGAACTTAGATTCAATCATATTTAGGATTTAAGAATTTTACAACATTGTGCAGTTTATAGTTGTGATTCAGTTCTCTTCTACAATTCGATGTCATCTTGAACCAGCACTGATTTTTCTCAGCAGGTCAGTTGCCTATGGACACGAATGTTTTCATTTAGTTACAACAGAGTTTCAACAGCCAAGCTGGTGAAAGCTGAAGATTTGAGAGGTCAAGGGTGACGTCTTGATTACCATTCTCTTTACCCAGTGTTGTCCGTGGATTAGTCCTCAACATGGATTAGGCCACCCAGGAATGCTGTTTGCCCTGTGCTTTTTACCTCTCAATACACCCAGGATCTTTAACTAAGTATCTTTGGAGATAAAACAAGCAAGATCTTAAACCGTCAAATCAATTCCAGCCCTGGTCCTCATTTCTTGTTCTCTAGAGGCATGAGGAGAGATTCTGTCGAGTTCACAGAGCGGATCGACCGTGCACATGAGAACTCTCACGAAACCCGTGTCATTTGCTAATGGTTGTTTGAACCTGTTTGTAATCAAGTTAGTGTGCAGGGTCCATGCCAAGCACCTGCAGCAAACCTCGGACGAGTTTGCGTCAGATACATTTTGAGGCAAAACCGAGGAACAGGTCCTGCATCAAAAAAATAAATAAGAATCGAGAAATTCCAGGAAAAGCACAACTTCCTTGCGACCATTTGTAACCTCTCTTTCTTGAATAAAAGATGACGTTACAGACGGCGAATTTGTTACAGAGGGAAATCGATTACATGCAAAGACAATTTTGCAGGAGCGCCTGAAAAATAAAGGACAGTCTTCATGCCCAGTGGCGGCCCCTGAGAAATATCTCAGGGGAGGCAATTGTTGTGGTAACATCCAAGGTGATCTTTCCAATAGGTAAATAAAAAATAAAAACAGCTAGCTAACAAATGAAAATATAATCATTACTGCGTAGCAATGTTAACCTTCCCGA
>JAOYMR010000018.1:8950590-8974462 GCA_025802075.1 Tenebrosternarchus preto | reverse complement strand
CGCTGATTGGACAATGACATTCAGCGGCAAGAGAAACGGCCCAGAACAGCCATAGTTAAATGCCGCGGTAGAATGTGTGAGAAAAAAAATCTTCCTTTTTGTCCTTTCGTGGTGCGTCGCCCAATCGCCCTTATTAAGAAACCGCCCCTGTTCATGCCTCATGAAGACCTGGATAACTGACCTCCCTCAGCGTTCCCCAACGTTCAACACTCCCCCACGTATTTAACTAGACGAAAAGCACAAGGGGAGGCAAATACACAGGGATGTCAAACATTTAGAAGATCGGAGTGCAGGCAAACATCCCCAGCTGGGAGCAAAGTAGGGAAACGGACTGAGAAAACACCTTCCCACCACCACCACATATGTGGCCTCACACTTGTGCTGGCCAGCATCAAAACTGGCACACGGTTGAGTGTGTCGACTCCAGTCCAATCTGTGAGGGGCCTTGGAAGCACGTCTGTGAGTGGCTATAAATTGGATCACTGGCATTAATTACGTAGGTTGGGAAGAACGGAATAGGTCAACGACTTCAGTGGTTCCACTGTGGTCAGCCTTCCATAGGCTGTTGATGCTTATCTTTCTGAATGCTCAGTTATACTACAGGAAGTGTGGTTTGTTATTTTCAGCTAATCTCGTACGGGTCAGTATGTTCCCCTCATGTGAAGGAATACAAGTGTGAAATTTGTATACAGAAAAAGTAACTGCATGTAAACATCTTAACGTTGGCAGGTTTTCCAATCATTCCCATAAAGGTTTTGTTTTCTGCTTAACAATACACTGGAGTCTGTTTTGCTATGGGCTGTTCTGGTGCCATATGTTGTAATGACTCAAGGCAAAGTCCCATATCAAGTTAATCAAGCATGACTCACCGAATTGTAGGAATAATGAAATGAGTGACTCGTGCTGGCGCAAATGATGTTTTTTCATGGTCCAAAGCATGCATTTTACAAATGCCTTTCAGAGGGAAGACACTCAGACAGATTTTCTACTTCTACAGCCCCCCTCCACACACACACACACACACACACAACAAAGACATCTCTAGTGGAACATCAGCTGAAACTTCTTTCACGTGGACATCTGGAATTTGACCGAAGCTCATGGTGCCTGGCAGACTTCACAAACCCAGCAAAAACTCGCACGCAGCCTTGATGCCACTGGGTCTTCACAAATATGGAAAGGGTTAGCATTAAAATTTTGAAATAGTGGCTCTCAAACAGTCACTTTTCACAGCATTATTACAAAAGTAGGTGAGAGAAGTTTTTTTTTCATAATTGCTGAAAGAATCAGGTCTTGCCATGGAACAGATTATATCCTTTTCCAGATAAACTTCTGACCTGAGGAGGCTGCAGAAGATTTATTAAATTTTTTCTATCAGATACAAGACGACTACGGTTTTCAATCCCTCGCCTCTGCAAGTCAGAACGTCAAAAAGACACGAAGGTCATAACATTACAAAGGCCGTGATTTAGAGATACCACCGACGTTTTATTCAGCGAGTTCGGCGACGGGTCAGCATCAGGTTCAGGTTTAAGAAAAAAGTGGAGCACTTTTGACACAGTTCCCACTGCATGAAACATCATGCCGCAATAAACATTCCTGCTACGGTTATGGAGGAGCATTAAGAAACAGACTAATGACAAAACACCCTTGCAATGTTTTCATTACCTCTGCTGACTTTCCCTGCATAAACAACAGCATTATGACATGAAGCAGCGCAATGTTTTGAACCAACATAGCATGAAATGTTTTTGGACTGGGCCGTCATGTTTGGGTACCGTGGCGTGAAGCAGGAACCGCTTTGGTTATGTCACGTATTGAGGCTTTGCAGCTGCCGTCCACGGCAGGGCAACGCGTCGAATCGCGCGACGACGTTCGTGTATGTTAGCACAGCTGGAAAGAAAGGAAAACAAAGACATGGGGCAATAGAAGTTGGCGGCTGGGAGTTATGACCGCATGCCAAAGGAGAGATTACGTTCGCCTCCAGGGTGTTCAAAAAACAGTGCTGGGTTTGTAGGGTGGACAGTGGTAGTTCCAGTGAAGTGATAACAGTGTCAGGCATACTGACAGCACAGGGTAATTCCCTTTGGCAGCTGACGAAACGCTAATCATCAACACACGCCCACCTAAATATCCCTTTGATGGGATCAGACAGCGATTTGCAAATGGTCTATAAGAGACAGTTATGAAGATGCATTTCTGTGAGAATGAAGATGATTGGATAGGAGGGAATTGGGAATGGATAGAAAGTTAGTTGATTTTCTTGCATATCAAATCAATCTTCCCCTTTCAGAGGACATCAGAGATTAGAGGGATCCATGTGTGATTTCCAACATATTTTACAGCTGTTACTTCAAGGAATACATAGATCTGAAAACGTAACTCTTGTCAGGTTTTCCCCCACCTTTAGCAGGTCCAGGATGAAGCTTCTCCAGCCCTGTGGTATAGAGCTTGGGTGTATTTCCAAATCTAAGCTCCGTTCTTGAAAAAAATCAGGGCCCATAAACCGAAACGGGTTGTAGAAAATTGACAAAAAATAAATCAAAGCTGCCCCTGGACAATATGTTGCTTCTTGTTCTTTATATATTTACAGCATTTAGCTGGGAGAGAATTTTGCAATGTCCTATATTTAATCAAATTCAGTAACAGTAAATTTAAAACACATTCTGTTTAATATTTTTTTTTTGTCCAACTGGAGATGGATGGATGGATAAGGGTGAAGTCCCATCCTAAAGATCCAGATCTATGGAGGAATATTTCTGCTCAAGCACTTTCATAGTAGGAAAAAGCATATTGGTTTTCCAAATGAAAGCAAACCAACTGGCTTGTCAGGAGAGAATCAAAGAATTCCTTGCATTTCAGGCCATGCTTCATTGTGGTCACAGAACCACAAGTGCTGAATTAATGTGTCAGCGTTGACTCATTCAGCAGTGTTGGAATCAGTTCAGTTCTGGTCAATACATTGGGGCCATTCGAAGACGTGAGGTGGTTCTATGGGAGCTGAAGGGTTACCACCATCACTCCTCTCCTTGTTCACCCCCTCTCTCTCTCTCTCTCTTAATATGTAGAAATCCTGATCGAGTGATGGAGGAGTGGGAGAACTTCCATTTTACTCCGAGTTCCCCCCCCGAGTCAGTGGTAACCAATATTACCCATAAGCCCCCACTGCAGGGGCCTTCCTTTGGTGTTGAGGATCAGCCTCATTAGTAAATGGTGGGGGGAGGGGTGGAGCGGGGAGAGAGGTAGTGACAAAAACCAAAGAAACTCCCCCTCCCCCTAATGGAAGCATTAACAAAGAATAGAAACTTCTCTGTGACTAAATTCTGCTACATTAAACCAAATGCTGTGAAATGGGTGACTGCAGAGTTTCTGCCCTCAGCTCATGTTTTTATAACTTCCTGTAAATGGTGTAAGAAGTGTGTCATTTTAAGGCGTTTTCAAATAGCTGAAGCAGTAGAAATGCATTGAAACACCATAAAGAAGAGCATTGTCTCAAAAAATAGTCCTACCCTCATTAAGGAATCGAATGAAAGGGTGGGGGTCTGAGGGCGGTCAGGGGGATTTGGAGAAGGTAATAGGAAACAGGGGTGAATCTGAGGACAGACAGACAGGTGGAACAGAGGGACAGACGGGGGGGAAGTGAGAAAACCACATACTAGGTTATAACGCAAGGGGAGATGTCTGTCTGTGTGTGTGTGTGTGTGTGTGTGTGTGTGTGTGTGTGTGTGTGTGTGTGTGTTTGAATAGGCATGCACCCCAGTTAAAGATAAAGTGTGCTATATATGCTGTAATACATAATAATGTCATTGTTTCTTTTAAGGGACATTTATCTTAAATACCTAAGCCAGACTATATTTAAGTGGTGAGCTGAAGATCTCCTTATCTTTGTTGGAACACACCAGTACACTGAGCTATTCTCTACACTTCTTTCCACTAACAGAATTTTCTCGTTCAGCTCTCAGAATTGGTATTTCTGAATTCATAAGATGCAATCCATCATGTTTGATCAAGAGGAGGAATATTGGTATATGCTCACAAAGCAACTGGTTTTTCTCATCATTATTAAAAATTATATGGGTTTTTTTTGTTTGTTTGTTTGTTCTTGTAAATATAACCTCGCAGAAACAAATTTGTATGAACTTGCCACGAACCATAACAGGCATTACTTGTTCTCATGAAAATATCCTGGTTGTTCCTGGGAATGTTCGTGTGTGTGTGTGTGTGTGTGTGTGTGTGTGTGTGTGCGTGTGTGTGTGTGTGTGTGTGTGCGTGTGTATTATGGAGTGGATGTGCACTTTCTCTATCATGTCTTTCATTTAAGAGCATGCAAACTATTACACACCCTTCAGTCTCTACAACAGATGAGACAATCCACCTACACTTCTCTGTCTACAATATTCTACCATAGTATAGCATAGTCTACTAAAATACTCTACCATAGTATTGCATAGCCTACTAAAATACTCTACCATAGTATAGAATAGCCTACTAAAATACTCTACCATGAGTCTTGATAATGGAGCTAGAACTCCTACTTTAACTCCAAAAATTACAATGACTATGAAAATGATGCCCATCAGATTGGGGTTCTGTTTTCTATTCTCTCCAAATAGCTTTGCGTGATGGTCTGTGTACCCAGCATTCCTGAGTAATAACTACTCCTTTGAGGGAAAAGCATCAAAATAATTCCTTAATTTGATGGGGTAATATTTTCCTACCCCCAAAGGGACTTTTCAATCAGTACAGAATCAAGCAACTAATAGCATTAATGTGCCGGATACCGTCATCGTAAAACAATACAAAACATTGATTTGTTGGTAAGACCATTCTGCACCATTCAATCCACTCTAAATCTAAACCCAGTAATGAAGAGTAGGCATATTTCTCGCTGCATTTTGCTAATAACTTTAGTAGGGTTTCTCTGTAGGTGTTCTCTGACGTCAGTAGGTGTTCTCTGACGTCAGTAGGTGTTCTCTGACTTCAGTCCAGCTAGAAGCAATTTTATGGTGATTTGCAGTGAAGTCGCAACATTTAAAACTCTGCAGTTAATAAAAGTTTCAGTGACAACTCCATGCTCCTCTGTCACCCCAGGCTGGTCCACAGGATATGGCATTTCATTTAGCAGCCTGAGCTTAGCCCCTCTGCCCATTTCTCACCCATGTCAGCTCTTCTTGTATCTGTTTTCAAAGGCTTCACGGGGTCCTGCCCTCTAGGGGGTCACTGCACTCCTTGATAAAGAAACTGGCCAGTGTGAATATAGAAGGGCAGCTCAATGAACTCGCTCACGCTTAGCCCTGTGTCCACTTACACCACTATCAGATTGCACCAAAAAAACAAAACAAAAGCACAAATACATTAGTGGTAACAAAGCCTCCTTTTGACTTCATGATGTTGTGTTAGCTTTAAAAGAACAGTCTTTGAAGACATGTGCGACAGCGAGGTTTTTCCTGAATAGCCTCGACTGTGGCTCCCTGGGGAGAGAGGGATAATAGAACTTCAGGAGGTTAAGGAGGTCTGCAGACATACGGCGGTGACAAGAGCCTGAACGACTTCAGCACTCTGGCCTGTTTCTAGAAGGTTCTGTAACACGTCAAGGGATGAAGTGCCACAAATACTGCTGTGCTGCAGGTCAACACACACACATGCTTTACTTAAGGGCACGGTGTGAGACAAACTTCAGTCATGTGACACAGTCCAGATCCCAGCTCCAGGCTGAAGACTTGCGGAGATAACCCAATCGCTGACAATCAGGCTGAATTTCTTATCACTAAAAGTCTAAAAGACTTTGCCTTTTTTTTTTTATCATCACAAGTGGTCCAGGAAGATGAGAGACATTAAGAGACTGGAGAGGCTTCTTTGAGTTGGACTTTAACTCTAATCTAAAAGAGCTTTGATGAATGTACCAAGAGTTACAGAAGATATCAGTTTCCCTCAAGGCGAAGGCGGAGCTTAAATAATATCATTTTTTTTTTCTTTTCTTTAGTGAAAATAAGAAGGGTGGTTTTCTTTGGTTAAAGTGGAGCTTTAATTGTAGACAAGGACCATCCAAAGAATATCGTTAAAATTGCTTGAAAGAATCTCACCATCTCATGAGCGCAGATGCTGAACAACCACTATGGTGGTTTCCTAGACAACAGCCAGGTTTCTGTCCCAAATGAACTGAAGCGTCTCCTCAGAATATGGCGCAAGGTGCAGACATTGTCCCCGCAGCGCAGCGCCAGTTTCCTCCTGCCCATCATTTAATTACCGGGATTCCTAGAAAAGGCAGCAGAGTCTGTTCAGCGTCCATGATGGATTCATTAGCTCCCTCCGGAGCTCAAAGCAAAGAGTTCGGTCCCCAGTGAATGCAGATGTCATGCTGTCAGGGGTCATCGCCATGACACCTTGCTATCAGAAACTGCTTGCCAGGCGCGGAACATGTGGCAATGCGTTTAGACTGTGAGAAGAAGGCGTACACTGAGGAATCCAGGCTTGTAACTGACAGACAGCTCTGTGGGCCCAGTAAAAAAAATTACTTTTGTAAACACATTAATGTTCTCTTGTCTTAGATATAAATCCATTTTCTACAGCTTACTGAAAGACTTTCTGAGAATCACGTTTTGGTTTTGAATACCTCTTTCAGGCTTTCTTTATATCACATCACATAATATCTTTAGCTTCTCTGTTTCCATGAGAAGTGCAGAAGTTCTGTCAGAATGACCATTATCATCGTGGACCTCTCTCTTATTCTAAACAAATACGTCGTTCTCACTGACAAGGCCTGCTTAGTTTGGTTGTCATCCAGTCTGGTATCAGTCTGCTTCATCAAGGAGGAATATCTGAGGGGGAATAACACTGGTAAGTACCGGACATAATGCCAGGAATCACTCGAACACCCATTCCGTGTCGGTCTGTCATCAGGGTTTTGACTTCTGGGGTTAAACAAGCAGCAAGCGGGGGCGTCATCTCCATTCAGAGACAATAAAACCATCTGTTCCAATCAGATGATGTCAGTGGCGCTGACACTACCTGACATCTCCCTCCAGAGAGTGCAGAACGAGATACGCACGGCACATACGTATTGCTGTCAACAATCTTAGGAGGTTAAACCTTACCCCAAGCACCAGGCTTCCAGCTGCCCAGCAAGTTGAAGCTCTGAACTCCTCCCTACGACTTCTCCTGTAAACGCCATCACTTGGGCACGAAGACCAGCTAACCCTCTAAAGCAGGAAGACTTTGACAGTTAACCTCCACACGCAAGCATTGTGTTCAGCGTTTTTCAGAAACTGCCCTATGTTTTTCTTATAATCACTGCCTTAATGGATTATACCTTCCTCCCTAACAGAACTCAGATACCTGCAAGTGTAAATCGCCATTGTTAATGAATAATGTCTGGGTTTGGCGTCTTCCTGTTAAACTCCAAAGGACCGTTATTGTGTCTTAAACAAATGGTGCGTTAGAGATGATACGTATGTCGGAGATAAAGAAGAGCACGCTGGTAACATAAAGGTTACGGCACTGTCCGTCTGGCGCCTCCTCTGTACAGAACTTTCCTGTCAGGAAGCCAGTCAAGTCCTGCCCGGGCCCGGAAGGTTCCAGAGGTCAGAACCGGGGACTGACTGGGATGAGCTGATAACAGGACAAGGCTCTGGGGATGAACACCAGTGTGGTGGAAATGACCACACAGATGCCCTGTGGGACAGCTAACAAAATATCACCAAGAAACAACTTTATCTCTGGAATTGTGGGTTTATGGAGAACGTAACTGTCGCCTGCATTCATGGAGGTGATAACACTGTGTAAAGAAACTGTTACAACTTCTTAGATTCGACTTTAAATGAATCCATTCTAAAATAAATCAACAAAGACATTGAAAACAGAATGAATGTTGTGTACTTGAGGAAGCCTAGCCTATCTTTTGCAAACAGTCCTTTCAGTCTTGCTATATTAGTTTTCCTTAGAACAGAATGATGTGTAGCAATTTCACAAAAAAGTTATTTTTTAATTTATCATTTATATTTTTCCATTTAACTCAAAATGAAGGCAGCACCTTTATTTCACTTAGCAAATGCACCTTAGTACAATATATGAAGAGTACACTTTCTTATAATACTATATTTCAACCCACATATTGTAGCCCAGGCTTTTCTGTAGCCTATAATGACATGGATGTAGTACTCACTCTGTCCACTAGGTGAGCAGGAGTTAACAGCACACACGGGTTCACTTTCTTAATAAGGGCATTGACCCTGCTGGTCTTTTAAGGGCCAAGCATACATCTTCAAAACTGTTAGCACCACTGCTAATAGCTCTCAGTAAACCCTTGAACCTGGCAGGGCCACGAAGACTTGACCACCACTGCCTTTTGAGGAGGGACATGAGTTACTTACAGGAAATTGAGGATTCAGAACCTCCGCTGTTACCGGTCTTAACTGCTGCTACTTCAGGCCAGCCACAGGAAGGACCTACCGATGATGTTTGTCTATTTATATCTCTCACATGAATTTAGTTTCAGTACCTGCTAGCTATAACAGACTTCTGAATCATAAACCAAAAGTACGGCGCTCGTACTTTTGTAAGATTTGGTAAGTGACATTACGTGTTCATTTCTGATTTATTTTCAGGGAGTTATTTGGGCAGTTACTATTCCCAGTAGGGTAGTAAAAGGAGGCTTTTATAGACTCCAATTCAATTTCAGAAGTCTAATTGGGAAAGCTACACGTGGGACATAAAGTTACCCATCCAGGAAACACCCATGTATATGACGGTGCAAGTCGTTCAGCTGTAATGAAGTTTCCAGTCATAAACCGCCGTAGTTAGGGTCCGTCATCTCGGAGTACAAACCAGTGACGGTGAACATCAGCATTGCACACCTCTTACAAATAGAACACTGGGTCATCTAGAAACACCACAGAAGAGGAAAATAAAGCCCGTGCGAAAACTAAGCTGGACATAAGCAGGCTTTAACGACCCCTGACCTGCGTGAGAGAGCTGCAGGCGTGGAAGGTTCTGGCGTCGGGCACCGTTGCCTCTCACGGCAGGCAGCAGATGCTGGAGCAGCACGGCAGCCAGCAGCGCCCAGACGTGGCCTGTCCTCCACACTCCCACAATCCTCATCTCCAGTTTCCTCGGGTCCGAAGGCAGGAAGCGTCCTCTGTCACATCACCCTTGCGCTCCTGTGGAGAACACACAGAGAAAAGCTCCTTAAACCAGTTTATTTATGTTTTAACTGGCAAAGTTTAGCATTATGTATTAGTGTTTCACGGTGTATGTTTACTAATAATATATCATTAGTTGAATTTGTGCTCAGTCACTTATTGACCTGATTTATTCATACTGTTTCAATTATAAACACATCATTGAAGACTCTTAATGGGCTATAACCATTTGTTTTAATAGATCATCATTTGACATGTTATTGGACTTCACAACAGAGCCATGTCCAAAACGAGCTGGAGCATTTCTGGTGTTTTAACTCAAATGCTCAAATGTACTCAAATGCGTTTGTTGCTTATTTCCATAGTCTGTTTACAGCCACAGCAAGACCACAGCATGGCCACAACAAGGCCACAACAAGGCCAGATTCTTAACATTCTCAGAACTGACAAATGGTAAACGGAGGAGAGCCGAGACCCACACTCCTCTTCAGCTGGAGGACGCTTGGCCTCAACGAAAGCATTCCATAACGGCCCTTAGGACATCCATCTTGTTTCCTGAAGAATCCTGAGCGGATTCGAGGGGAGGGGTCGCCGTCGTTCCGGCCAGAGCTCCCACGTCAGCCCGCGCCGCCACGCTCTGCGGCCTGAGATCGTCCCGAGGTCAGCGGAGGTCAGAGAAGTCCTTTAGTGTCGAGAGGCCAGCGTTGGGCTCTCCCATGCGTCAGGGGGCAAACGCAACAGCCAGAGAGTTGACACCCGGTCACGGAGTTCACGAACGCTACCCCTGTCGCGTGGCCTCTGAGGACACGGTCCATGCAGAGGGGAGGAAAACGAGGTATTGTTCGGAGGAGTGTTCCCATGGCTAATCTGCCCACTCCAACCTTTGTTTTCTTTCAGAGGTCACACTGTGTAAACAAATTGCTTGTGTTACCTCAAACGCTCCAAAGGCCCCTATAAGGGCACTTCAAATACGACAAATAGATACAGTAATGGAAAAAAAGACACTGCTGTAGATACCAAGTCTATGCAGGGTGGATTTAGTTTGAGCTCATTATCCGGTTTCCTCCTCTGTGTAGGTCGTGAAAGTGCTAAAATAGGCAAAGCTCATTGAATGGGAGGTTCTCTTTGTGCTAGCGTTCCACACCAGACCTTTTCCCATGCTGGGGTTATTGTGGAGTTCGCTTGTGCTACTGCAAGGACCCCTGGGGAGAGTAATAACGACGAGCAAAACGAGCTTAAGGCTAAACATATGCAAACTGAAGAGAGAACCTTTGTATCCAACCTCTCACAACCGCCAATTAAGCTGCTACTTCAGCATAATAACTGGCAGCAGCATCTTTAGCCGACAGGACCTGGCCACGCCCCCAACGAGAATCCTATGGGCTACAGTATTAACTGTGAATCAACAACGACCTCGACGTTTTGGCGTGAAAACATTCCGCTCTCCATCAGTCACTGGTTATCTGTGTGCGTCCACACGTCCTGGCTTGGTGCACGGAGGGATGATCTGGGATCGTCCAGCGGGAAGAAGGAGATGACAGTTTTACAGCACCACCTCAGTAAGATGATAAGCACTGATTTACGTCACAGACCCACTCAAGCGCTACAAGGTCTGTGCACAGGACGCGGGACGGAGTGCAGGTGCTCGAGACAGACGGGAGTAATGAACCTTTGTTAACATGCCCCAAATCACTGAAAAAAAAACAATTATATTGCTTAGTAAAAGTAGGAAACCTAACGGGAAAAAAATACTATTAGTACTAATAGAATGAGAAATATGACATCAGGATATTTAGTTTAAATATTCAGGATTTTATGCCCATGTCAGTATTAACATAACCCAGATGGGAGGAAAGAAAGCATTTAAATTACACCCCATATGTTCCCATTAAAATGGGAGTTTCCTTTCTGCAGTGCATTTGATTTATAAAGAATACGAAACATGGTTTCAGTCATCATTAACGACCCCTGGCTTACCGTCTTCTGTGTGTTGGCCTCCTACATTCAGTGGTGCAGAACTAATACAGCCCCAGTGTAGTGGCTCAGGACACTCAAATGATTACATAACCTTAAACTAGCCAAGTGTAGTAATATATAATGTGGTAATTTGTTAATATTTGACTTGTCTAGGTAAAGAGAAAGGGGGAATGTTTCAAATGATCAACGTCTAAAAAGTGGAATTATACTTAATAAAGTGTTTTAAGTGTACTTGATTTTGAGGAAAACGAGCAGACCTTTCCGAGAAAAGCAAATAAAGCCCACAGCTTCAGTTCCCGTGGTGACGCAGACAAAAAGGCAGGTCATTGGCTTTTTGAATACGAGGAAAGAAAACAAACACGCAATTTGTGGGAAAGGCATCACACGTCAGGAAGAGGAAGCAGCCGATACTCAGGCGCTTCCACACGACGAGGCTCCCGAGTAGGTCCGGTTGCTTTCTGAGTCACGGCCCCAGGATCCTTCGATGTACGTCGACCAGCTCGGAAAACGACTACCAAAGCTCCAGACTACCGCTCGCTGAGATACAAACTGAAAGCTGACCCTAATTAATTAGCGAGAGCGCCAGAGAAACGAAACTATTTCGGTTTCTCACCGGCAGCCTCTCGTTTGAAAGCCCAGCAGAGCAGTTCGCATAACAGTGAAGTGAAGAACCCTGACAGCTTATGTTCCATGTCGAGAGCGAAATACACACTGAACTCCTCCAAGTAAAATAAAACATAAAAAATAAAATAAATAAAACGCTCAGGGTCATTCTGCTGGTTGTTGCTGAGCAGGTCAGCGCAACGGCCGAAGACCGTTCAATTCTCATCGCTCAACATCGCCACCTTCCCCTGAGGCGGGGTAATTCATCAGATGAGTAGCGCAACGGGGTTTCACGTGAAGACTACGGCCTCTACAGTGGGAGTAAACTGTAGGAAACAATTTCAGGGTTGCTTTTCAAATTTAAGCATGAACTTGTAAATGTATTGTAAGGTGGATGTAATAAACTTCAGAAAATCAGAAAATATAGCCACTGTTCTGATATAAAACAATTGAAAAAAAAACTAATCTATAACAAAGATCTAAAAATAAGGGTGGTGAATCTATTGTTCTGAAAAGACCTGCCACCCTGTGAACAAACGACACTGGACTCAACCAGGCGAAAACCAGGCCGCTAACTTTGTTGCTCAGCCCCACACAAAGGCTGAGGATTACCACAGGCTGGACATGTATCCACAAGAACTTAAGGAACAAACGCGGACTAATTCAAACCTCTTCTTTTCACTCCAAAGCCCAAACACAAGCAATTGGAAGGAGCACCGTTTCCACGGTGAAGCCGTTAGCAGATATTGGCCTGTACTGCCGCCGTCCAGCTGGCCTGATCGGCCCAACCGGGCGCGAACAATGGTCAGCAGGTGACCACGTCGCTTCGTCCGTCTTTAGGAATCACCTCGAAGGAACACACGGCGCAGATGGAATTCACGTGCACCACTGAATGCCTGCCAGCTGCTCCCATGGGCGTGGAAAGATGAAGCCAAGCAGACAGCAGGGCTGCTAACAGCTCTGTTCCTCTAGGCAGCCAATGGCACCACATCTTGATGTAAAAAAAAAGCATGAGGCACCAGACTAATGCCTATAATTATCCTTGCTAAAGCTGCAACACTATAAATATGACTAGGAACCCTTTGTCTCAGACATTTGAAAGGTTTGATCTAGCTGTGGTTATTTTGAGGAACATATTTACAGGAACAGGGGTTTATGAAACAGCTGGTTGCCATACAAGTGCATGTTAAGAATCAAGAGTAGACAGTGCCAGGTCCAAATGTGTCCCTTGATCCAGGGCAGGCAGGTTATCTGTGATCGGTTTGATAAGAACAAGGTGAGAACATCTGAAACGTCACCCTTTAGAAGGGGAGGTACCGGGGTTATCAGGCAAAGAACCTCATCCCTTGCTAATGTCTGCATGCAAAGTTACTAAGATAACAAAAATATTTCAGCTAAACATGATGAATGTCCATTCACTTCAGCTGTCAACAACCACAGCAATACTCCCATAAGCAAAATACACTCATCATATTATGCTTAATCCATTGGGAGAAATGTAAGAAAACCAGTGGGTTTGAAAACTAGTGCCTGTAGAGAACTCACTGGTCTTTGTCTCTTCTTGATTTTGTAACCACCAAATACTGTATCTTTAAGACACAGGTGAGGGTTTTCTGTTGCATGTTTGTATGCTGTGTGTCATCACTCACTGCTATGATGAAGACAAGTTGTGCAGACAGTGTTGCAGCTATTAAACCCATTTCGCAATTCTGTCATTTCCACAGAACAGTAACTCTTACAATGCTTCATCCTGTATCCCATTTATGGATGAAAACCTGGCTTTGTATGGTCATTATAGCTATTTGGAGTCCTCTTCACGGCAACTCTGAAGCATCTTTGTCTCCTTTGTTGTGAGTGAAAGCATTACAGCTTCAGCAATGGCTTCTAGCGATTCAGTCTTAGAGTGATTCAGTGGGAGGCACCTTGCCAGCTGAGTGATCGAACCTCCAACCATAACAAACAGCGCCTGGGTGACAGGGCTCCAGGGCGGGGCTTCCACTCCTTCGCACTTCAGGCCACAAGGCCAACCAGAATATGAGATTCCTCACCTTCAGACACCCACATCTGGAAAGGTGTGGTGGCCAGGCAGACAAAGAGATTTAGTGTTCACTTTAGATGTTTTTGACTTTTGAGAAGGTCCAGGAGCTGCATTAAGGTCCAGGAGCAGCTATTAAGTTGAAAGTGGAGGTTTTGGGGGGGCATTTCTGAGGGAGCATCTCATTAAAATCAAAGACCATCATCACATGCCAGTACTCATATTTAATCTGATTATCTGGAGCCACTAACTAAAACCAATTAATGTACTTGTAAGCAAAAAATATTTATTTATTTATTTATTTAAAATAGCAGCAAATTTGAGCCCATGCCTGCCTATGTCACTGTGGTTATAATCTGAACTGGAGGCATAAGGGCAGCTTTCATTGTGCTGCCCGCTGCTTTCCAGTCTCATAAAATGAGTTGGCAAAACCATTTCATGTTACTTTCACAGGTGGCCATTGTCTGAGATGGTCACTTCCATGTTGATGAACAAATTCCAACAATTCCTGACACCTTTGTTTATGCCAGGGATTTACCAGCAAAAAAACAAAGAGGCAAAGGATTGATAGAAGTTTATTGCTTCATGATTTGACAATGTAATTTTAAAATTATGCAAAGAACCGATAATGCAGACTAAATCCCTCATTAAAGTATGATCTAATGTCTAATGCATGTTTAACAACAACCATTTTCCCATTTAACTAATTTTCTAAAAACATGTTTGGTTTTAAAAAAGCATGTTTAAAGTGACAAGTGACGTACCATTATAACTGCTGCTCTACTTATTTTGGGAACATGCAAGCAAAAATAGGCAAAAAAAGATTCTCTAATCAAGATTTCTACGTTTTCTAAATGAGATGCTGAATGATCTGGTGCAACAACACACGTTAGAATAATGAATAAAATCTATTATTCTTCTGGTAACATTCTTCTAGTGGCTTGATAAACATCACTGGACCTTCTCCATCTTAAGCAAACACTATATTGTGTCAGAGTGTATGATTTCAAGTAAACTTCTTCCATATCTGACATGGAAATTAAAAGCATGTCTCTCACACTCTGGCAGTAGTTTGTGGTTTGGATGATTCGTAAACAAAAGCTTTACAAATCTCAAAAATGTGAAGATACATACACACAATTGATTTGTTAGCTTTACGGTGTAAATCATAAACCAAGAATCATCATGAGCCAGATATGATTCAGGCTTATTGTTGAGTACCACTAAGTCCAGTTGTCCATTTAAGGAGTCAAGAGCAACTGGGATGATAAAAAAAAAAAGTGTAGCCTAACAGAAGCAACACAGCTACTAGATTTACTGCGGGTGCTCAGGTTTCTAAACATCATGCAAACTGCTGCAAACTTCTACAAACATCCATGACTAAATGCACAGCTGGTTACCATGTCATCCAGCAAGTGGGTCTATGCGAAGTGTCAGTGCAGATTCAGTGCATGTCCATGTGAATGTTCTTGCATCTCTGCTCAGTCTCACCCATAATCCCCTATACGACCGGGCACCATACAAGCCACTAATTGTGCAATTTCAACACATCTCACTTTCTTAAGCTGGGAGAAGGGGCATTCACTATGGTTCATTTGGTATTCCGAGCTGCCATACAAGCCCCCGGAATGACGTCTCACGTCACCACAAAGCCGTAGAGGAAAAGAAAGACCTTTTTCTTTTTATCACCACTCTACCGTCCACACCCCTGTGGCTGCCCATTGGAAAAGACCTCATGGAGCAACCTGGGAGTCATAAAACAGCAGCTCATTTCAGCTGGGAAAAAGTTCCGTACAAGTAATCCGCTGATTAACGCCTGACTACTAGGGATTTGCCATCCATTTAAACGATACTATAAATGATCGAGTCTTGGCGCTCTCTTCTCATGACCACGCTAAAATAAACAGACACAGAGATCTGTATATTTTAAAGAGGATTACTGCTTGAATGAGATTTCAACTGAAACATATTGGAGTCGGGTAAATAAGGTCTGGGGCCAAAAAAAAAAGAGAGAGAGAGAGAAATCTTCACAGTTAAACGCCAAGCACATGTCTAGAATTCCACAGTGCTCATCCCAGACAGTTGACATTAAGATGGAATGGCGAGGGTTGACAACAATGCAGGCCCAGGCATCCCACAAGTGATTCAAAAGCAGGCGGCCCCAGACGAACGTCGAACCAGCCACTTTTAACCGCGCAGACTGTATTTACCAGGTAACAGGAAAGAAGAGGAACACAACACGCAGAATTCCTCTTGTTCTCCTCCAAGGCTACGGTAAGCAAACTCAGTTTGGCCTTTTGCGCAGACAGTAAACTGTGAGTGCTGACCTTGCAGTGGTGTGCGGCCCGAGGGAGACCACCCGCTTTCCACGGTTTCCGCTACAAACACGGCACCCGGTGCTAATAGAGTATGGTGACTATTTTCCCATTAGATGTTTTCCACGCAGGAGATCTCCTCCCAGAGATTTACTGCAGCATAGCCCACGGCTCTGTGACCTCCACCCTGCGAGGTGCTCACATGGAAGCGCTCAGCTTCAACAAGTGTCTTGAGTTCAAAAAACAGATCTGGGAACTGTTTTGTCTGCGATTTTCAACCGAACAGGAATAAGGGCACTGGTCCAAGGGCAGATCACAGATTTTGAGACAGTTGATAAATACTGGCACTGCTCTTGCCTCTCTCCTGCTGGGGGTCTTAGTAGTGAAAGGCAGCTTGTTAACTTAGCTGTCTAGACACAATGTGCTGCTTTTGGCTGTTGTTTAGTCTGCACTAAACAGAAGAGACATCACCTGCAGCACTTCAGACCAACTGGCTTCATTGTGAAGACACGAACAATAAACAAGTGTCCTTGCCAAAAACACATCAAAAACCTTGCAAATGTATTATCAGAGTAGATGATTAACAATGCAATACAAACAATACACATAGCTGTATACACAAGATAAAGTTTATAGACCACTATATATAGACCACTAGCAGCCTCTTAAGATGCTAAGCAGTTTATATGATGCTGAAATCCATCACATTAAAGCTGTAATTAATATAAAACGAACATATCCCTTTATTAATATAAAACGAGTACATAATATTTCAATATCACAGGTGCCAGCAGGTTTTGAATTTGTGGTTTCTCTGCTGAGAAGAAGAAAAAAAAAACATCTTAACCTTCCAAAGTCAGACCATATTCTTCTTATCATGAAATATGTTTTTTAGAATTGTTGCTTTTGGCTCTTCTTCTATCTGAGGCCCTAGATAATACACTGCCGTTCAGCGGATGATACACACAGTGTTATTGGAGATTTCATCCCCGGTGGTCGGAGTGACCTCACCACAGACAGTATCTGTGTCATGACAGGAGTGTCATGCCACCCTTGAAAATTTTCTCTCATAATTCCCCAGAGAGGAGCCTCAGGCTGCCTGCCTGCAGCGTTCATCCAGACTGACAGCGGAGCCGTTTCAGTTAAAACAACAGGCCCACTCCGCCTGGCCGCTTCATCATGTGGGATTTGGCGCTCGACACTGGGACCGTCCTGCTCTATTCTGAAACCTCTGGATGTGTACACACACAGGCTAACACAAAGCACAGCCACCTATGACCAAATCTGTATAAACAGTTTGCATGTGTGTAGTGTCAATAAGTTGTTTTTTTTTTTTGTAAATGGAAATGCCTCTTGAGCCAGAGAAGCCTAATTATGAGGTAAGGTCCTCTGCAATTAGGCAAAGTACTTCCAGAGCAGCACATTTACCCATAACCCCCAGCCTAGGGGCAGCAGCCAGGACATTCATGTACAGCCATGACAGACTACGACTGCAGCGGCCTTGTCATCTATAAACGCTCCTCGTTAGGAGAAACGTTAGGAGAGAAATTTTATACACAGTAAGACCGGCGAGGGTAAGACCGTCACCCAGGCCTCTCGGAGAGATTAGTTGATCCCTGCCTCGTATCAGAGTCCTGTCGGGAGATGAAGTCGCGGGAGGCAAGTTACGGGACGCTCTGGCCGAACTCCCTGATGATGACGTGGCATGCCAGAGGTCAGTAGTGCCATAACTTCTGTGGCATGACGCAGATTATTTACACAAACGCTCCTAATCCAAGTTAGCCGGCGGGCGGAATGCAAAATTACGAGGACAGGCTTAATCCTTTGGTTGTAGCTGTCAGAGCACCATCAGGTCTGCCCTTCGACCCACATCCCATAAGAGGAGCCTAAAACCTGTGAGATGGTACAAGAAAGGAAGTAAATCAGGCTGCAGAAGCAAGCGCCCTGACAATGGGTTTTTATCTCTGCTCCCAAGTAATGCCTCACATCCTCATAATCTCCACCTGATTTATCTTGGCTCTTTTGGCCCGAGGAATTCCAGCGCTCGCCGTTAAAAAACCAAGAGAAAGCACAGATAAGACCTCAGTAGGACCTTGGCTCTGGGAAGCACCGTTCCCCTACAGGGCTTCCACGAGGCAGCGAGGGGGGGCTCCCCAGGCCTCCACATCAGGACTGCGCAGGGTGAGAAGGAAACATATCTGCCTCTCCTCCAGGGGAAGACCTCCTCCCCCATAACTAGGAGCGCGTACCAAGCAATAGATGGTTAATTATTTAAGCGGCATTGATTTAGCCGGGTTCAGGTGAAAACGTCATGGCAACACTTATTCACAGAGCTCAGCCTTGTAATGACACATCCAAATGCAACATTCTTTTGTGGAAAGGGCACATATACAGAAGCCCTTACACTGAGCAATACTGACCAAAAAAAACTGAACTCTCAGAATTGACAAGAATTTTCTTGCACAGCGATATGTGGATTCCAAAGATGAATTAAAAATTCCTCCACTATAAAATCAAAAAACTCAGTAGCAGTGAAAAGAGACTCTAACAGCACAGAGGAGTTGTTGTAGCTGCACAGAAACTGATTCCTGTTGCCTCAGGACTGGCAAAACCTTTTTGGCAGTAACTTTGTGACTAAAAGCGTGTTGCAGTGACTTTTACTGAAAGCCTGGACACCGGTTTGGTTACCAACTGTTAGGTGACAGTTTCCTGTTTCATTCGACACGAATCACAGCCTGTATCACTGTAGCTGTGTGTGCACCAAGCCCAGTAGTCCTACCACCACAAACATATGCATCACCGCGACTGTTATAAAAACCGAACAGCTGTTTAATCCACTTCAAACCGTGAACTCACTCACAAGGAACACAGACAGGACAAAATTAGACTTTGACTCTTTCACGTCGACCATATTTCGCTCGCCGGGCTAGGAAGTAATACTTTTGCGCCTCTCCCAGGCTTAACAGTGCAGAAGTGAGACCCTGGCGGAGTCTGCGGCTGTTCGTTGGATCACCTGCGGGTGGTGTTTATGGAGAAAAGCCTCTAGCGCTCGGACCCACACAGAGCCGCTTCCGGCTTCGTCCTGTCTTCCTGAACTTGGCGCCAGTCGACAGGTTAAAGCAGATGCACTCTGGGAAGGAAGCCCACTCCTCGGCAGAACCCTGTTATTGTTGACTTGATGAAGATAAGAAGCAATTAATTAAGATGATAGAGTAACAGTACAATAGTCTATTGAGCCTCTTGGCAAGGATAATGCTTGTCGTCTTGCCAATTCACAGACAGTCATGCAAACAAGACACAAAGGCTGTGAGGTTTATTGCCCGTTATAATGATATCATATATGGGTTTCTGCCTTGTCATGCGAAGTAACCACCTGTTCAGGTTAGTTTTGCTCCTGGACGGATTTAATTCACAGCGAAACCTCACAGAAAGAGAAAAAAAAAAAAAACGAGGTAAAAACCTTGTATCTCCTAAAGATCATTAAGCACTTCATCTGAGACTTCAACCCTGTCTTGTGGTGTGTGTGGGTGTGTGTGTTCTTACATCTGCTTTATGTCTTGTGGTGTGCGTGTTCTTAAATCTACTGTATGTCTTGTGGTGTGTGTGTGTGTGTTCTTACATCTGCTGTATGTCTTGTGGTGTGTGTGTTCTTAAATATATGTTAACTATTATTGTTAATCTTTACCATAGTGCTATTATTGTTAATCTATACCATTGTGCTATTATTGTTAACCTAATCCATAGTGCTATTATTGTTAATCTATACCATAGGGAACCATGACTAATTCCACAATTACATTTACCACTCTTGATCTCATTGTAAATACTGAATAATCCATAGTAGTCACTGAATATTGTTATGAGATTAACAACCGATAAAAGCCTGTATTTCACAAGCTATTTTTCTAACACTAAAAAAAAAAATCAAACATTTTTTCTAATACCAAATATCAGTATCCATTCACCTAAAACTGTTGAATGTCTACAAATCTACAAATGAATATATTATATATATAAGTCTGAGATCTCTGACATCACCACATTTTTTTCCCCTAGAATGAATAAAAGAATGATCTCTCTCTGTCGTCACCATGGCAAAACAAAACAGTGGCAAATTGTCAAAGCCAGCAATTTATTCCCACTCATCAAACCATAACCATGGACTCTCAACATTGATTTGGATGTCCAGAATTAACAGGCTTTCTTAGACACCTATTCTAATGCTAAATGATAGAAACCTGTGATATACTTTAAGGTTATCTCTAGTCATTATGACAGCTGAACTGAGCTCTTCTAGAAACCGCATGACCGTTATTGATTCGTCTCAGCGTCCATTGATCCCAAGTACTCTGCCCGGCTGAAAGAAAAACAAGAAGATTGTTATGATTTCCTGTGGGAAGCTGAATCTGAAATGACCATGTCAAATTTTTCCACACAAGGATGTATATATACAACATTTTCGAGGCCAACCACAGTACGTGATATACAGGACACTGATGACATTCTGTTTGGGTGGTCAGTGTCCCCCCCCCCCCTTCTCTCTCTCTCTCTCTCTCTCTCTCCTCCACTCCTCCACACAGGAAACAGCAGGAGAGGAAGAAACCAAAAAGAAAGACTTTTGAGACAACTGACTCCCATTAACAACAATAGGCTCTTCACAATGGCCTGAGAGAACACAGCATCCTCTCTTGCTTGTGTTATTTCTCTTTCCAGTGCAAGCTGTGATTCCCACAGACCATCCATAAGAACTGCTGTAGTCCAGGAAACAGAATCACTGTGGACCACCATCCTAAACCCCACAAGCCTTAAAGGAGAAAATCCATGGGTGGGTGGTTACATCACTGACATGAACTGAGATCAGCATCATTATTGTACACAACCAGTATGAATCAAGAAAACCAATACAACTAAGGGAGTGCTCCCTTATGTTAGAAGCAATGAATTCTGCCACAACAATTAATAAAGTGGGTTCAAGCAAGTACAAAGACATTTAAATTACCTTAGAAAAAAAATGACAATGGATTAAACAGATTTGAATGTAGAAATTCACTTCCGTCCACTCACAGACTGACAGAATCCAAGCACACCAAGAATCCTGTGCTGCACTCTCTCCACGTCAATAAAAGACTTACGGAACATGGAAACTTTTTTTTTTCTGCCAGGATGAACGATTCTGGAACAATCAAGGGCCAGAACAGAGGCAGTAAAAATAACTCCTGTGAAAAAGTTTTGGCCCACCAGAGTCTCAAGTGGTAACATGCAGCCAAATCACTGAAGCTCCAGTTGCATGCAATCATCCATCTGAGTGTGGCACCGTGTGGCCCTGTACTACAAACAGTAACGCTACTCCTGACATGGACAATACAGGGAAAAATGAGCTCCAAGAACCACATCCTGCATCTTGACCTTATGTTACGGGGAGGCGCTCACCGTCAAAGGGGGACAATGACCCTATTCCTCCCCTTCAATGGCAACAAAATCTGACTCATCTTGCCTGTAGTGATGTTAGTCTTGGTTGATGGAGCACAGAGCAGTGCCTCAGGTGTGAATCAACCAGAGAAGGAGAACAGAGGAGGCTGATGGACAGGAACTTCAAAGACAGGCCTCAGGAAACCGAGCAGAGGGGGTAATACAGCTGTAACCCTTCCACAAAACACAAGGAATGTATCCACACAGCTTCAGCAAGAACCTGGCAAAGTCCTTTCAGCTAAGCTCTGATTACTGACAATAAGCTCTCAGCTGCTGGCATGAGATGCTACAGGGTTTCACCTGGCCCCAAGCACCGAAAGTCCTGTTTGAAACATATTAAGGATTCCCAGGAAAACCACCAACAGCAGCTTCAGTAGGCGGTTGCCCAGTGTCTAGCATGGTCCTTACCCATCCTACACCACTCCATCATAGGATTAATTTTATCGATCAATTACCAAATCCTTCAGATATGTTAGACAAAAGGAAAATGCTAAAATTTACCACAGCACATAACTCCTTATGTGATGTGGCTGTTGAACAGATTGCATAGCAATGCTATAAAGAAAGGGTGTGATGTACCAGAGAGAGGAATGAATATGCAGCTGTGGCTTCAGCCACAAGGATACCGTCCCTTATGGAACATCACGGATGAGACATCAAAGTGGACATTAAATATGTACAGATGGTCTGATAAGCAGAAAAAGATTTTAAGGTATAAATCAGACAGAGATGGAATGGGCCCAGAAGGCTTAGCAAGTACAAAGCTCGGTTCATGTCAAATGAGGAGGGAGGTAAAGGGAAAAGATTCATCCATTCACGCCATTGGAAAGCTAACTGAAGTCTCTGTAATCTGCCTTATAAAATGTTATGGGATGTCCTCGCCTCAGCTAAATACCTTGAGTAAGATGAATTCCCTGGGGCTCCTGTACTCTTTCCTTTGTGTTATTTGGGACCTTTGTAAATTCACAAAAAGGAATTCTGCTATTTAAAAGACACTAGAAAGAAGCAGTAAATAGGATCCAGCTGACTAAAAGCTTATTCATTTCTCTTTTAAATAGCCCCCAAAAAAACATCAAGGAAGTTAAAGCTTTCAAGATGTGGTGGAGATGTCACTGGGCTTAACGGTTATTAGAATTAGAATAAGATGTGTCCAGAAAGGCTTAAAGTACACAATTACACATTATCGTCTTGTTAATGTTTCTGCTTTATGTGCCATCTGGGTTGCCATACTTCTGAAAATAATACAACTTACACCAATTTATCCCAAAGTAGAAATCACTGGATGCATGACAGAGACAGTCTGTATGTTTTTTATCAATTATATTTTTGTATTACATAGACCAGCTCCTGGAGCTTCATATGCAAAGCACTAAGTTCAAGACTGGCCATTCGTAGATGCACAGCATGACACATAGAATCCATTGTTGCTCCTGCTGGTGTGAGTTCTTATCAACCAATGAGTAAAAAGTGCAGATAAGGGACAATTGATTTTGCCCTGAAGTCCTGCGCTGCACAGATAAGCAACCCCTGCAGCCTGCTTTCAGCACGAGTGCCAAGAGCAGATCCCTCTCAAAGCAAAGATTCAAATATGCCAGCTACCCACTCCACTTCTGCCCACCTCATCTCCCTTTGATGTGCTGAAGGCATGAAACCCACTCCTCTCCACCCATCATTCAACGTAAAACTGACAACCAAGAGACACGTGGTAGAAACCCTTAGAAATCCAAGGAATGAGTAGTCAGATTTCAATTTTTTTTTCAGTTCATTTATCTCGACATTGGCAGCACTAGCACAACGTTGACCATCTGACAAGAGTCAGCCAAGAATATCCTTTTTCTTGGCAAAAGCCTCTAAATTTGCTTCATTCGCATATCAAGTCAAACATGACAGAACTATACATCAGATAACACTGTGGTCCTTAAAGATAATTTTGCTAATTACTTCGGCGGAAACAAAAAGTTACTTTGATGTGCGGAAGTAAAAACCACATAACAGGAAAAGGACATTACTCATCAAAAACAGGAGAGTTTATTGTGTGATTTGCTTTGTTTACGTTTATAAGTGCTAAAAATGGGGCTCGCAATGAATTTATTTCTTCATTTTTTAACGCCGTGTGTGATATAACCAAGTTAAAGTGCAATTAACTATTAAATAACCTAGTTAAAGTGCGATTATTCTGATTTATGACCTTTAATGTGCCGACAAAATCTGTATAAATTAATTTAGACTATATCAAGAGAAAAAAACAATCACGCTAAGTACTCGCACATTCTTTTTAATTATGACAGCAAGAAAACAGCATGGAAATGTACCCTAGCTTTTTTATGGATGACTCA
>JAOYMR010000018.1:8919277-8930122 GCA_025802075.1 Tenebrosternarchus preto | reverse complement strand
CCCGGGCCCGCTTGGTGCCTCGTGTGATTGGTTCATTTTGCCGAACTCAAACTTGACGTCAGTGATGCGACGCTCACGTTAAACAATCATGGCGGCAAAGGGACTGTTGTGGTGTGTGGCAGAAATGCAGTGTTTACTGGAAATTTGGGCTTGCACTGTGTTTCTGCACTCCCAAAATGACTCCAAAAATACCATAATAAGAGAATTGGGAACTCCATAGTGTTGTGCGAGCGCGCTTTTCCCCCCCAAATAAAGTCGCGTTGTGATAACGTAAGCGTGCTCGGGCGCGGCTTGATAAAGGCAGTGTGAGTGCAGTCCGAGTGGGGAGTGGGGATAACCGGGCCCCAGCACGGAACGAGCAAACCGTGCCTAGTGTGAGTACGCCCTAAGATACTCTGTTGAAAACATAACTTTCCGTTAAAAAATCACTGTGGATGCACACCTGCTGCATTTTATCAGAGAAATGAAAGTATACACTTGAAATATGTAAGGAAGATTATTCAGATTTTAGCAGAAAGTTTATTCAGCATTTTGTTTGTTTGTTTTTAGCCTTGTTGCAGTGTCATTGGTGTAAAAGTGATTGTGATGTGTTTCTTTATTATATATTGTTTCATATTATAGAGTAAATACTGTTATTTTGGGTTTCTGGTACAGTAAAACATTAATTTGTTTACAGTCTACTGTAAATGTACTACATTCAGAACTTGGCATACACAATCAGCCATGACATCTATTGTGAGAAGTAAGCCAACAGACCAGAAGTGTCTTTAGTTGGCTTGAAATAATTATGGATTAAAAACAAAGGAAAGGGAAACACGTAGCTTCTGTATTTTGTGATGTTACAATTAGTTTGCATTTTGAAGTTTGGTTTTGTGTGAGAAAACCTTTGTTATAGTGGCATGAGTCATTTTTGGATGAAATGTGAAGTGTTTTTGGTGGGTGAAGTGCATTTTTCTGTCTATAAAGCTGCTTTGCCACAATGCACTTTGTAATAATAATTAGTTTAATAAATAAATCTGTTTGTTTTTGCATAACAAGTAATAACGCACGACTAGAATAATGACCTCAAAAGCAAACTAAGAGGTGGTGGTTTCAGTATGTGGTTAGAAAGTGAAGTGCTACCTGCTGTGTGACCATAGAGCCCAGGGTCCCCAGTGAGGACTGTCAAATAAAATAACCTTTACTCACTCAAACGCAGTGTATGTCATTCACAAACTGGGAACTGGGGAATATTTTCTCCAACAATGGACAAGGTAATATCCACTCCTGTTGCAGGAATAGGAATGTAACAGCTGCATATCTTCATTTCCTGAGTGCGCTTCCTGAAGTAAAACGTGATCTGTACTTACTTTCCAAAAGTAAAAAAAAAAAAAAGTTTTCTATTGGCCATGTGCCAAAGACTCAACACCACAATAAGACTCTGAGCAACTTACCACATTCGTTTGAGACCAGCTAATATGTCCTGTTCAATCCAGCATCACCATTAATCACTTTATTGAAATGTTGGTCATGAAGTGCTCTGTAGCCAGTGACGTTAATACCTATATAATATATAATAATCATCGGGCTTCAAATGCAATATTGTTATGATGGGACACAGTGCATCTCATTCTCAATCATATTACAAAAGAAAAAAAAGGCATTGGCCTGCTGTTGTCACATTTTTTAAAATAAAACCATGTACACAGAGTGTGGATTATTTTACAAATTGGAAATAGGTAAAAGTTGTTTTATATGTAACTTAGAGGTAAAAGTTATTTTACAAAAATCCCCTTGCCCTCCTGGAACAACATCTGTCTAGGAACTTTAGATTTGATAAACACTGACATATCCAAAGAGACTAAAGTTGCTTTAATGCAAACCTGTTTCACTTGTTCAGTCTTCTGACATAAGAAGGTGCACAAACCAGACTCCTAGTTCACGTCACACCTTGCTCTTCTTGATAAGCCTATTTCTGACAGTTTTGGACCAACCATGGCAGGTAGCAAAGTGGCTCGGTTGTTAGCATGTTTTCCACTTAGTGCTAGGGGCTTGGGTTCACGTCCCTGTCTGGATGGATTTACCACGTTCTGTCTGTGTGGGTTTCCTCCTACAGTCCAAAACTTGGCTACCCTTAAACTTGTCCTAGTATTCATACAAGCCCATGGGTGGGACTCCATTTTGAATGTTTTCCTGTCCCCCCTTCCTGTGCCTGATTCTCCTGTCCACCTTGATAATATTTGCTGAAATCACACTGCGTTAGCTGTAAACCTTCCATTACAAGTCCCATGGCCTTTTGGTATCTTGGTATTTGGTATGTTGCTGTTGTTGGAGGGGGTCGTTATTGGTGAAGTGTAAATATGTCTCTGGGTTTGTGTCGATGATGTGGGTGGAATGCAATAACTCAGAGATACACAAACACACTCATGAGTTTCTGTGTGTGTGTGTGTGTGTGTGTGTGTGTGTGTGTGTGAAGTATTCTTAACATCACACACTTGATCATTCCTTTTATTGTTTTCCCAAACAATATGGTTCCAGTGTAGGTTACATTACTGGTATATTAGTGTGTGTGTGTGTGTGTTTGTTTTGTTTTTTCATTTATCTCATCAACTCCTGTGAGTGGGTTACAACTTCCTTTTAATTGCTGTATGGTTAAAACGATTAATAATAAGTGAATGAATGAATGTTAGATTTATACAGTGCCTTTCTTGTGTTATTAATAACAATGTTATTTGTGAACCTGTTACTGGATTAGGATTTTAATTCCTTGTGGACACCTGAGCATATCATCAGATTAGGTAATGAGATTTGTGTATGTATATAGCAATGACTGAATAATTAATTTGAATCACCAATGCAAACATTACAATACAATATATGATTTTTCATTATTATTTTAACACTTTTTACGATCTTTTTAGAGAGCATAACTGAAAAAAATGGAAATAAAAAGTGGACGCAATATTTAATTGTGTTTTAATTAAATTAATGTACAAGTACATATTGAGAAAAAATATATTAAGAATATATTAAGAAATAATATAACTCAACTGGTGCAGTTACTCTTTCTTCGGATTAATATAAATACATATACATTTCGGGCTACACACAGTACACTGAAGCCGGTCCTATATACGTTTTGGACCAACTTCCGGTGGTTTCGTTGTGATTTCCCAGGGTTCCGTGTACTACTTCCTTCTCTTCTCTAGGACTGTCTTTTCGTGAAGGCAGACCAAGCGGTGAGTGGAATGAAATCTATTGGCATCTTTATGCTGAAACGCCAGTGTGTTGTGATCGAAGCACATATTTACACATAAATGTTTCTTGATGATAAATCCTGCCATATTTTGAGTCGCTTCGGTTGTTTTTGATGGCTTATATATTAGTTTCTTATAGACGTGTGGTGCTGCGTTGGGTATGGCTTACCTGATTTTTAGCATGGTGTTTCCGCAGTGTGTATTTATCTTTCTGCTTTTCTTCTACAGGTTGTGTGAAGTCACTTATATATTTTCATTGAAAACATGTAATCGCCCCAGATTAATTGTGAATCAAACTCTGTAACTGTTTGGCTATCTAGGTTCATGATAGCTAACCATGTTAGCTGACGGTTCCAGGTATCCGGCTAATGGCGCTACATAGCTGTAAAGCTGGTTTTATAATCTAACTGGCTAGCTCCCCTACCCATTGGTTATGTAACAAGATTTTAGAGTTATAGCAAAGTATATATCTAATTATATATCGCGTTTTGATCGTAGTTACGAATCGTTTTCCTCCCGACCTGTAGCTTTATTTGCTAGCGCTCTACCTTTAGATGCCGGTTGCCTGCTGGCTGGGGAAAAACACCGTGTCATTTTTATTTAGTACGTTGATATGTGAGGTCAGTATTAACAAATTACCTCTTATTACTTATAGCCACCATGGGACAGCTTAGACCCCTTACCAAACCCAAGATCTTGAAGAAAAGGACCAAGAAGTTCATTAGGCATCAGTCAGACCGCTATGTTAAGATCAAGGTAAAGGCTTTCTTGAGCTTATGATCTGCTTTTGTTAATGAAAGATGTGGCTCCATGTGTTATCATAAATGTATTTTTTATTTTTTTTGTTAGCTTTGATGGTCTCCCACCTCTTTATTTTACTGTAAAATCTGTTCATAATTTGTGATTGAATGTCAATCAAAATTAACATCAATATTGACGTAAATACTCCAATTATCCCATAAAGCCTCTCTCTGCGTTCCTGACTTTACCATTGAACTCTCCTGCAGAAAAACTGGAGAAAGCCAAGAGGTATTGATAACAGGGTGCGCAGGCGCTTCAAAGGCCAGATGCTGATGCCAAACATCGGTTACGGTAGCAACAGGAAAACCAAACACATGTTGCCCACCGGATTCAAGAAGTTCCTGGTCCACAACGTCAAGGAGCTTGAAGTCCTTATGATGAGTAACAAGTGAGTGTTTGGAGCTGATGGTTCAAAACCAAAACTCTTAGTAAAGTTTTAGGGACTCAAGATTGGTGCGTACCCCCCCTTCCCCTGTTGGCATTAGGCAGATTATGACGGCATGGAGTCTTTATTTAGAGCGACACCTCAAATGGGTCATCTTTTGTTTTCATGTTTTTAAATAAAAAGATGGCAGAATTGACAGAAGGGCTGCTACAATCATAGTCATTGTGAAAAGGCCCCACATGTGAGATACAGCCTGCATGCAATGGGCTGCAGTTCATCCTTGAGTAACTGGTATGTTCAGCTCAACCAGTTAACATGTAGTCACCGAAAGTTTTGAGCTTGTGCTGTGGGATTTCGGTTATTTTAAGTTGTTAAGCGCTCAGGTGACAAAGTTTAAATTGTTTAAATGAGCGCATAGCATTTTTATTTTATATTTTTTCCGATTGTGGTGTGTGCAGATCACTGACCTACATAAGACTTGGTGTACTTGTGTACAATTGCTCACACAGTCCAATATTTAAGGCTTAAAGTGTTTTGTTTGCCATCATTTCTATTTAACGTAGATTCTAAATTGCTTTGCTTTACCTTGGGCTGCTGATCTACATGGTTTAACTGCTGAGTCCCATGTGGTCATGTCAGGTATTGTGTGTGTGGAGAGAGTAGAGAAGAGTAGTGTGACCCATTCCACCTCTGGCTTACTGTATCCTACAGGTGGAAGACAATCTGCAACAAGCCAATAGCAGAGGTTCTTGGGGTGCGCAGGGATTTTAACGTTTTGGATAAGTCAGTACAGGGTAGCAGATCTAGTGACTTTGCTGCTTTGTTGTATTGCAGTGTTATTGGTTTTGTGCTTCCTAACAAGGCTGTGGATCCTCAGTGTGTGTGTGTGTGTGTGGGGGGGGGGGGGGGGGGGTTCTCTAATGAAATGCAAATTTGTAGCAAAAAGTTAAGGAGTGTTGGATGGGTTAACAGGTTATTTTTTTTTAAGAGATTCTCTTAGATTCAAGTTTGGTAGGTCAGACTTGGGGAATCTTGGCCGTTCTGTTCTTGACAAAACAGAATAAGTACAAATGGGGAAATTTCCCAGTAGATGCACAAGGATGGTTTTTAACTCGTGTTGTAAACTCTCTGCCACGCACTGATCCAGTTGGTTTGTCTCCACAGGAGCTACTGTGCAGAAATTGCCCATAACGTGTCCTCCAAGAACAGGAAGCTGATTGTGGAGCGGGCGGCTCAGCTGGCTGTTAAGGTCACGAACCCCAACGCGAGACTCCGCAGCGAGGAGAATGAATGATCTGGCTGCTGTTATCTTCACAATAAAGTAAAAAATGTTAAAATCCAGTGTTTCAAGACTGGTTGTTTCTTCTGGTTTGGTTGAACGTATACCACAAGTTGTGGGAGACATGCTATGTTCAGGAAAGGTTTGAAGTTGTTGATCTTGATTGCCAGAACTAGCCTAGGGTTTGTAGTAAACCGTCCCACACTAATGACTCAAAGTTAAGGATGAAAAGCTTTAATATTCCACAAAACAGTAATTCCACAAAATAAACAAGCCATTAAGTATATCCACCTTTTAATGTGCACTGTAATTCCCCTCAACACACACACATCCTAGGGCCCATCTCTTAACCAGAACTCCTAACTAGTGTCCATAGATTCCAGAGTTCCTGACATAGTGTCACCCTGGACGCTTTCAAAGATGGTCGCCATCTCCGCGTTGGTTCTGATCTGGTTAGCGAAGTCCGCCATCGCGGGGCTCTTCTCCACGTCGCGGATGGACAGGAGTGCCGCCACTGCGCGCATGGCTGAGCGCCTCAGTTCCTCCTGCTTCTCGAACTCCTGCTTCACCGAGCCGGCTTTCACCTGGACACGCGTTGGGGAGACTTGGTAAACGCTGGCTTTTGTGCGAACGAGCCGTTTTGGCTGCTCGCGCGCATGACTTACTTTGGTAGTGCACGTGGCTCTGAGAGGCTCGACCAGCCTGTCCAGTCTCTGCACCACAGCCGCTGGGCACAGCGAAGCAAGCCTCGCCAGCATTATGAAGGTCAGCATCTGGAGAACGGCAGAGGCGGCCATGATCAGCCAATAAACAGTTACCATGTACCGGCTAATACGTAAATACAATTGTCAGTATACAACAACTGAAAATGGTTAATTTTTTTTGAGGTATAATTATAAAAGTCCGGGGTTAGGGTACCTATAGAATTCGCTCACAAGTAGGAGTTGGCTTGACATAATCGAACCAATCACATTTTTAAAAAGTACCTCGGTCACAGGCACCCAGCCCGAGGGACACGCCCACTATTACACATTTCGCACCTTCCACGCTTCAAACCTCCCGATTATCTGCATCTTCGTTTCTCTCTTTTATTTACGCATACAGGAAGACTCGCACAGCGATGCTGTTATTCCCTGCTGTTGTGTTCAGGCATCCCAAGTTTACTGCCAGCTGTCTGCTTCTCGCTCTGCTGCGTGCCTGCGCCTCGAGTCCTACCTCCGTTCTATTTTAGTCCGCTTGCGTTAGCTCGCACTTTTGTTTGTTCGCCATGGAGAAAAATGCCCTCAAACTTGCACCTACGTCTCGCTTCCATTATCCATTGTTAAAAAACAGAAGCCGTTAAGATTTTTTTTGAAAACAAACATTGAAAAACCTTTGTGAGGATGAGTTAAATCGGAGCTTTTACATTAATATGAGCAGGGTGGTACCACCCTGGTGAATCCGCACACTCACTCTTATGTCGTAGTGATCCTTCAGACCCTCTTCCACATGGTTGAGGAACTCGAAGATATCGAGAGAGTCCAGGCAACTGTCCAGCAGTGTATACATACACTCAAAAGCTGCCTTGCGCACATCTAGCCCATCGTCCACTGTGTGTTTAAAAGGACCCATCTCCACCTGAAACATTTTATCACCGTATGTCACTTCACTCTCAGCAATTACCTGCTCTAACAGCCGAACCAAGTAAGATGCCATATGTTTTATGGTCATCTATAATGCAGATCTACCCAATAATATGCTTCTTCAATTTACATTATTACCATTCATATTTATTCATGTAATTAAAACCTTACTGGGGAAAATAGTATTTTATGACAATTTTGCTTGTTCTGTGCATCCTAGTTCACAAATGGATGCCTGGGTGATATTCACACATACACTATATTGCCAAAAGTATTCACTCACCTTCCTTGACTCACATATGACATAAGTTTTAGTTTGTCTTAAGTGACATCCCATTCCTAATCCATAGGGTTCAATATGATGTTGATCCACCCTTTGCAGCTAGAACAGCTACAACTCTTCTGGGAAGGCTGTCCACAAGGTTTAGGAGTGTGTTTATGGGGATTTTTGACCATTCTTCCAAAAGTGCATTTGTGAGGTCATAAACTGATGTTAGACGAGAAGGCCTGGCTCTCAGTCTCCGCTCTAATTCATCCCAATTGTGTTCTTTTGGGTTGAGGTCAGGACTCAGTCAAGGTCAGGACTCAGTCAAGTTCATCCACACCAGACTCTGCCATCCATGTCTTTATGGACCTTGTTTTGTGCACTGGTGCACAGACATTTGGATGGGTGAGCGAATACTTTTGGCAATATAGTGTACCTAGTCACTGTTAAGTACACATGCCTTACAGCATATGTAATGGCATGTCAAGTTCGATATGTCCGTGTTTAGTGGGTTAGCAGGAGATGGCATGCAGTGGTTCCCACCTCTCGAATGAGGTCTTTCCTTATCTGTGTTTCACTGTAGAGGTAAGGGAGCACTGTGGTCAAGAGACCACGTATCAAACAAGGCTTATTGTGGGCAGCTGAGTTGAACATCACCAAGGCAACACGTCGCACGTTGAGATCAGGGTCTTGGATCGTTTTCAGGAAGTCACCTAGCAAAGCAAATTTTGTAAACATTAGCCATAGTTTAGAACTGAGTTATGTGAAATCTGTTGTGTTTTCTCCAATATAAATTTGATTCTTCACATACATTTGAAATTTATATCATCTTAAAAAATACATCATTCTCACAACGTTACAGATTTGATCACAAATTCGTAGATTTATATATTGAAATTGATCAAAGAAATGGAAAACATTTACCTATGCATCCTTTAAGAAGGGAGTCAATGGGCAGAGGCTGGTCTACAATGGTGAATTTCACAGCTGTCACAACAGTACTGCGAGCAAGTGAGGAGCCTAGAACGAGAATACCTGCCATGATTACTCTTCATTTACACTTTTAATAACAACTGCAGCATCACTTTGTGCTGAAGCAATTATGTGATTATATTGTGGTTATTGCAGTTTGAGCAGCTCATTACCTGAAGATAACTGCTTCTTAAGTCTGGGCAGAAGATCAGCTGGGTTAACCAGTGTGAGTTTGCCCAGACATTCTGCCACAACATTACGAGTGCCCTCCTCAGTGCATTCGCAATTCTTGAAGAGCAGAGACCAAATGTTCTCCACGTGAGGCTTGAGACTCTCAGCTGACAAAGCGCTGATCACTTCCTTCAGGGAATGGAGAAGCAGGTACTGCTTCTTAGGCTGACCCCCAATCTCCTTCAGTAGGAACGGCAGGTAGTCCTCTAGATTGCCAACACAAATGTTACCGAGAGCACACGATGCTGCAGACTTCACCTCTTCATTTGGGGAGCTGAAAGCTTCCATGATAACTGTCTTAAGTTCCTTGTGTCCTCCCAAGTTCATGGAATGCCCCATTTCTCCAAGACAAAGGAATGACAGGATCTTCACAGACTCAGATGTCTTCTGATTCTTCACCTCTTGAATGAGGTTGGTGACTGTTCCAGAAGCTTCCTTGGGACATGCAGAGGACAGTGCTGCCATGCACTTTGCCACAGAATAAAAGGACTGTCTGTGCACAGTCATGGAGTCAGCCGATTTGGCCTTATAGAAAGGACCAGTCAAACTTTTCATAAGATCGCTGTATCCTGCATTACTGGTCTTGGTTGACACAAGGGCCTGGAGAAACTCAACTATGGAACAAAGGGCACCTCCTTGCAGTAACGGAGAATGTACCAGGTTGAGCACTTCAGGTAAGATGGCACTTCCTATCCTGCTTAATGAGGATGGGCAAACCTTGGTCATACAGGTGAGAAGCATAATAGCCACTTGAGATACATGCATATCGTTTTCCTGAATCAAGGCAGGTAACTCACTCAATACAGACTCTATCATAGCAGGCTTGAAACTCTCATTGTAGTTTGTGACAATGATATTCAGGGCTGTTAATGTGTTTAACTTAAGGGCACGCTGTTTTTTTCGTAAAAAGGATCCAAGAATTGGGATCCCTTCAGTCAAGATAGATCTTAGGTCTATCTTAAGTGGGGATGCGGCAATGAGGGACAGCATCTTCACTGCTGTAAGCCTGGTGATTTCATTCTTTAGTCTTTCCAGAAAGATCTGCAAGGTGGGCTGGAGATCTCCACCCAGCTGGTCGCCTAGGTGACTGACAATGTGGCCCATGCAGGAAATGGCTCTCTCCTTCACCTCCTGGTCAATATCTGCTGCCTTCAACCTCTTCAAGGTACTGGTGAATACATCCCTAACATACGGCTTTGCATCAAAGGAGGACTGTCTGTCCAGGGGTCGCATCATCTTGACTAACTGCTGAGTCACTTGGAGGGCTTCAGATGTGATTTTATAGAAAGGGTCTTCAACACACTGGATCACAGGGGGCAGGATGACTTTGATGTGTGGGTGAAAGAGCTCTGGAGTGTGGCTCGACAGGAGGACATGGAGGAAGGAAAGAGCATCGATCTTCATATTTGTGGAGGTGGACTTGTCTGTGAGAGAATACACAATGCCTACAAAAACAACAAGAGGGGGTAATAAGTCACAGCACAAGATAATTGAATTGTAAATGCATAATCAATATATTTTTAGGGGGTTATTCTTTTGTTTTATTATTCTTTAGTATTATTATTTTATTTTTTTCTTCCAGTTAGGTCCTCACACCGTTACTCTGTACATTTTTAAGAAGAAATGCAGTACCACATATGAATTAATCTATCCAGATTTATTTAGGTGTTATAAGCTCTGCCTGTTCATGTGAAGGAGCTATAAATACTCATTGTATATGTAAGTACACATTTGTTTGCAGTGCAGTGTGTTCTGAGTGGCATAAAGTGAGTGTTAAGTAAAGTCAGGCAATGTCTGTGTGTGACACTCACCGGGAACTAAGGCAGGAATATGATCCCCTAATGCTCCAGGGAGCACGGTGGCCATCTCTGTTAGGATACTGAAACAGCCCTGTCTTGATTTCATACTCCTTTCTTTCAGTTGTTTGTGTAAGGCCTTTATTACTGTGGCCACCTATGAATTCAAGGAACATCTGATTTTAGACATGTATTATTGTCAGAATATTTCATTACATACTGTAAGATGTTGCTAGCCACTTTATTCCTGTATATATA
>JAOYMR010000018.1:8895952-8918882 GCA_025802075.1 Tenebrosternarchus preto | reverse complement strand
ATATAACAGAAACAATGTTGACTGTGAGCACAGAACATGAGCCTTAACTTTGTGCTGTGTAACTTGTTCATTCACCAAAGACTTGCTTATACTTGTAAACACTGACTTTAAAAAAAACTGTGGTTTGGCATGGACCCTGATACCATGGTATTTTAACTCCAGGGTATCAGGGCCCTTCCCAAACCACATCAAGCATGTGTTATCGCCCAAATACATGTGTTATCGCCCAAATACACAGTAACCATTCATACCTGCTTCTTCAAAAGAGTGACTGCCGGGTCTTCCTTAGCGTCAGGATCCAAAGAAGAGCCGTGGGAGGGTCTAGTCTGCCTCAGCAAGGCCACAAAGGCCAAGAAAACATCGGATCTGACATTTTCCTCTCGTTCCCTGAAACGGGACACCAGTATTGGGCAGACGGACCCATACAGCTCCACCAGCAGGTCTCTCCGGCTGCAGATAACTGCCTCCAGGCACTTCACGGATGAACGCCTCACCTTCCAGCTCATGTCATCATCGTCACTGTATTCATCATCAGATTCTGTGGAAGAGGTGCGTAGTTGGGAAGATGTGGTAACTCAACATGCTTTTACATGCTTTTACATACGATTTACATGCCAGTTTTCGTACGGTTGTGTGAAATTGGTCTTTTGAGTTGTGAAATCATAGCAAAGATGAGATGGATAACATTTCCTGCCTTTTTCCTGCTAATTCCTTCTGAATTCCACCAGAAGTACACAACATAGTTTCTACCATTTTAGTTAGACATGTTTTGAGTGGAAAAATCCTATTGTATTTAAGGAGTAATAAATTTAAAATGGCACCCTGGTCTTCATCGTCTGCATTGCCAGTATCCATGGATTCTTCTTGGTTGTCATCAGCTTCATAGTTATAGTTGGGATCATAGGTGACATACTTTAGACAAAGCTTGATTACCATGGTGATGTGAGGAGACATTTCCTTGTGACATCTTGAAAAAAAAAAGCAGACAAGGTCTTACAATCTATGCCTGAAATGTAAACGTATTTGAGTAGAGATGCATTGATGGCCAGATGCAAAGGTGTACCTGTGAACAAAGGCCTCAAGGACTTGGAAACAGTTCTCCCTGAGCTCGTCATCTTCCACATTACAGAACTTCACCACCATTGGCATAATCTTCTCCAGGTGCTCACCTGGAGAATAAGACCAATATTTTTTTTTCTAATTTTAACAAAAATCTTAAGATTAATTTTCACAGTATTTCTATCCTCTTGATTTGGCCATCACAATAACCTACTTACACAGCTGTCATAAGCAGGCCTTACTGACACACCTCTACAGAGCAATGTTCCTAAGAGCTTAGATCCAATTCAGATCAAACACATTATTTGCCTAAAAAAGGATTTCGGTATTACCTGATTAGTGAGTATTTGATGGCTGACATCAAACCCTCTATAAAGTGGATTTGCTGTTCCCCGTGCAGTGTAAGTGCTATAACACTTATGCAATCACAGATAATATTTCACCAAATGAACAAGCATTGGTCTCACCAATTCTGTGACCCCCTTGTCGGGTGATGGTGGCCAGACACTGGAGGTAGGTGCGGGCGTTGGCGGCAGGGCACCCACGCGCCAGCTCTCCTATGACGTGCTCGGTCAGCTGAGCAAAGAGGGTGGGGCTGCAGCTGGGTACCAGGTGACCCAGGGCAATGATGGCACGCTTCCTGACTGCCAAGCGTGGGCTGGTCAGCTGTGGGAGGAGGCTGGTCAGGATGGACTGGTGAAAGCTGACCAGGGTGCCACTCAGCCTATAGACACACACCATTATACAACTGAATGCACAACCATGTAGATCCAACAAACTTCTAAACATCAATGTTCTGGTTTTTAGACGTAAACATGATGGTCTGTGGAGATAATGAATGGAAAAATGGATTCACTTTGGAAATTTAACAAGACAGTTACAGTGGATCAAATATCCATTGTAATGTCAATGTTATCATCTCTGCCCATGTGACCATCAGCCAGCCAACAATGCCATTGTCTTCCAAAACTGAACCATATATTCTGGAGCTGCTGATTGCCAACAAAAGATGACTGGGAGACTCAAATGAGACTCCATGTGCCTCTCTAATAAATACTAGGAATGTACCTTGCCAGCATATCAGAGAGGATGTCCAGGGCTTCGAGCTGCACAGATACATCTTCCTGCTTACCCATGGCACCAATCAACTGAGATGTGATCTTTTTACAAACATTAGCAGTCAGACACAAACCTTAAATGAAAATAAGATCAGTAAATGGTGTTATAAAATCATATGAAGTAAACACACGCATCAAATTTCACATTACTTAGTCAGTTGGCACTAATCCAGGTCTGCAGCTCAGAGAATCGCAAACCAAAGAAAGCTATAAGAAACCTACACAAAATGTGACAATGTGTATTCCAAACTAAAATCAGCACCTGCAGAGGCCGGGGGCAGCTCAGCGATTACTGTCTTCAGTCCCATGCTGGAGATATCTCGGAGCTGCTCTTTCTCTGATACCATGTTGGAACACAGAGTGTCCACCATAGTCTCAACCTGGTATTCTTTCACTTTGCTCACAAGAGGACCTAGGCTGGACATATGATGAAGAATTCATAACCCTTAGTCATATTTATCATAGATCACAAATAATTCATGATCAATAAAAATCTTTATTTAAGGAACTAATTAACTATAACATCTTGGGCATCTTGGGGAACAGGACTGACAAACTAAGTTTATTGTTCATTATTTATATGTACTTTATATCAGAGTTATTAAACATAGCGTGGTGAAACTGATAACTTTCTTACCATTTAACAGCAAGGTTCTGAACTTCACCGTTTTTATCTTCTAGAAGCTTCAGGAGCATGGTTACCACTTTCCTTTCGCTCTCCTCATCTAGCTTTATGGAATCTTTCTGCAGCTCCATCATAAGATCATTGGTGGCCATAAATCTTAAAATAAAAATGAAAGAGGCCTGCAGACAGTCTACAACCCCCTACTATAGAAAAACAACCCACAAGGTACTACTGAATTCTTCTTTTACCCACTTGGTAATCATTTATCTTTGACAAAAACCTTGTTATCGTGCAAAAGAAAATTTTGCTTCTTGTGCTCTCTAAGTGGAAGACACTAGACAATCACTGAATCACTTCACTACCTAGATGACACCCAGCATAAGTATGGGATAAAGGATTTTCACATTTTTAACATTACTCTAAATTCGTCGTGGTACAGGTATCAGTGCAGTCTATCAATTACCAGCATGTGATTTGTAAAATTATCAATCGAAATTCGATTTATAATTTCACAATTGACCTGCTGGATATTGAATAGCGTTTTGTCCATAAAGAGTGACGAAGCAACCAAAGTTACGTGACAGGCCTGTTGCTTTTGCTAGGATCAACAGTAATATACAGAATAAAGTATGTGAACGTGTTTTAAACAAGAGGACATTCCATCAACATCCTATTTTTACAAATATTAGTCATGAGTCTTCCATTCAACATGCCAAATAATGAAGGCGGTCTTACCGAAAATCTTTGTCAGTGGATGTCATTTTTTCCAACAGGTTGGAAATGTGATAGGTGACATTCGACATTTTGGCTTTCAAATGTTAACACCTATATCAGAACTAAAGTGTGCAAAAAGAGGGAAAACTTAGCGGACTAATACCAGACTAATACCATAACGCTCTCTGGTGTAGGAAACTTGACACTTGTAGGTTGTTATAAATAGACAGGATTGAAATTAATGTCAGGAGTTTGTCTGACATCTTGTGGCATCTATGCGGATTGCATTAACTGGAACCATTTGTTATTACTCCTTACTCCACCCGGAGCTTTTTAAGAACGGAAGCGTACTACTTTTGCTCGGTGGTCAGATTGCCACGTCGAAAATACTCCCAGCATTGAATATCCTGTTTGGATCAGCAACCACTGTTAAACTAAAGAAAAAGTAGAAGAACAAACCTTTTTTTCAGATATGGTAAGTGCATCTATAGGTCCTTGTATGGGTCATATCTGAACACTTAGCTAGATTAGCTAATTACGTTAGGCTGACAAATAGCTAGCTAGGATTTACATTGCTAGCTAAGTTCCTTACCGGCTTCATTGGTTGGCTAGGTAGCTAGTTAGCTATCTAGCTGACTGTCTAGCTAGCTATCCTAACTAAATGACACTACTACACTAGCTAAGTAATTCGTTAACCAGGGGTACGATATATCGCTCAATAGCTGAAATGAATGCTACACCTTTAAGGCGACCCAAAGTTGTAAACAGGCTAGGCAGCTAACTAGGCAATGTTACCTTGAGCGGTAATTAGTTAGCTAAACTACTTGATTTAGTTAGTTTCATATTTTATTTTAACAGAATAGCTTGCTGCGGACGGTACCACAGACTTATCCATTGTCTTTATAACACTGCAGTGGGCCTTTTATTGTATTTAGTTCAAGCTAGCCCGTGATTCTGAATGCGTACTCCATGTACACAGTCCATATATAAAGTATACTATATATCTGTATATGTGTGTAACACACACATACATATTATATATTTATTTATGTATGTATATTATTCGTGTATGTGTGTGTGTGTGTGTGTGTGTGTATGTAATGTGTGTATATATATTTATTTATGTATATATGTGTGTGTTTGTATGTATGTATGTAATATATATATAATCTCACACACTATACTGTATTTCCAAAGTCTGATTCAACCATACATCCTTTACTCACATAATGTTGCATTGTTCTCTTTTAGGTGTCCGTTATTAACACTGTGGATACCTCGCATGAGGATATGATTGTAAGTATTTTTTTAACTGTTTTATCCAACCCCCTTTTGCGCGAGTATCACAAGTAGCGCAAAGTTTAACTAAGCTTGTTCGCAGTTCTTCAATACTTTCTGTCTGCCTTTAAGCATGATGCCCAGATGGATTACTATGGCACGAGACTGGCCACCTGCTCCTCCGATCGTTCTGTGAAGATCTTTGACGTAAAGAATGGTGGACAGATCCTTGTGGCAGACTTACGGGGGTAGGTAGTCTCAGTTTTGTTGATTACTTAGCCTGTTGGTAGCCTTCTCTGTGTAGCTTCTATAAAAACCTAAGGCAGCTGAAAAGAAAGACAAACGATATAACTAACATCACTCACAGGGTTGTTTGCCTGATTGAAATACCGTTGCTTGGTTTAGCGAGTTGTGCCTGTTAAACTGCAGCATGTGTAATGTATCTTGTTCCAGGTTGTCTGTCATGTTGTCCTTCTGTTCACTCAGTCCTTCTGTTATAATATCCAGTAGGAACCACAGGTGTTTTAGCATAAACCTCATCATCTTTTTCCGTTGCTCTCGTCTCTCTGCAGGCACGAGGGCCCCGTGTGGCAGGTAGCCTGGGCCCATCCCACCTATGGCAACATTCTAGCGTCCTGTTCCTACGACAGGAAAGTCATCATCTGGAAAGAGGAGAATGGAACATGGGATAAAATGTACAAGTACACTGGCCACAACTCCTCAGGTTCCTGCAGTCTCACTTAAACTCTGTTTAAAGCCAATTTCAAAGTATTACTTTGTGTGCTGCTTCTTTGGGCTGACTACTCCCCTTAATATGTTTCTGAAAATCAATACTGCATTTGTGGTTTCCCACAGTGAACTCGATTTGCTGGGGGCCCTATGATTTCGGCTTAATCCTGGCATGTGGGAGCTCTGATGGTGCCATTTCAGTTCTAACCTACACTGGTGATGGGCAGTGGGATATCAAGAAGATTAACAATGCACACACAGTAGGTCCCCTCCCATTCTACTTTAGGCTATAGGGCTTTGTGATATTTTTCTCCTTATTCTCCCATTGCTACAAATTGTGATTACATTATGCCAGGCAACCTATTAAAACCCAGGGAACTTGTTTATGGGGCCCAGTTAAAAAGAGGCCTGCATAATTTCTACCAAATTGACTTGTTGTATCACATAAATGTATAGATTCATTTGAAAATTCCTATACACAAGGAATTTATAGCTCTATAGCATATACCTTATCATAAACAATATAAAAGCATATAAATGTCATAATATGTACAGAATAAATCTGATTTGCTATACAGCTCATGTATAAGGGGTTTTGCCAAAAATGCACATGCATGAAAGTCCTTTGTGCATAATGTGATGATCAGTGTGTAAAGTTTGGTGATATGTCATATGCTTCGCAGCGCTGTGAGAAACGCGCAGCATCTTTCCTTCCGCGAGCAAACGCTTCCTCCCTTCTGTCCCTGCCAGATTGGCTGCAATGCCGTAAGCTGGGCACCAGCTGTTGTGCCAGGCAGCCTCATAGACCAGCCAACTGGCCAGAAACCCAGCTATATCAAGAGGTTCGTGTCTGGAGGCTGCGACAACCTGGTCAAGCTATGGAAGTAAGTGAAGGTGTCCGTTTTTTTTTTTTTTTTTATGTTTTCTTCTGCGCTCGCAGTCGATGATGGGTCGGGTTGAATCTAAACAAAGTTCTCTAATGTCGCATTCGTTTCAGTTTTTCTTCTGATAATCCTTGGCACGTGATGTTTGTAGTGCTCAGCAGGTGTGTGCTGTTCTTTGAACGAACTCAGTAGTGGTGGTCTGATCTAATGTGGTCTGATCCATCCAGTAGTGGTGGTCTGAACCAATGTGGTCTGAGCATCCAATGATGAGCATCCAAACCTTTCTGACCAGGGTCCATCTTTTCATTAATTTTTTAAAGTCATTTTTCCATTTTGTTTCTGATATTGTACATATTTTGATGAACAGACCTGCTTATGTTATTAAGCCCCATTGTGATGTTTGTATGGTTTGTTTTGCTTCTGTGGGTTTTTATTTATTTGTTCATCCTGTTGCTGCTTCAACCATTAACATGTATGAATAAGAGAAGTTGTACACAGTAAAGGTTTGAATAACTGTCTTCTATAGGTTGTGCAGGGTAACTTGAGGTTATAGTGACATATTACTAGTGCACTACGTTAAGAGGTCATTGTGTCTGTTATAACTGTGTATATATGCATATATATATGTTTATTGTACTTCTGCACTGCTGCTTATTGCACTTCTGGTTAGATGCTAAACTGCATTTCATTGCCTTGTACTTGTATGTGTAATGACAAAGTTGGATCTGATCTAATAACGCAGGTTAGTTTGTGTAAAGCTTTAAATACATACTTCAACTTTATCATTGTATATTAAAATAATTGAATAAATATATTTATTGAATAAATTGATAAATGATTACTCCAATGAGTATAATTAGTATAAAAATGTAATCGTATGAAATAAAGCTATCGCAATGTTATGAGTTTTATGACGCCACATTGCCTTTGCTACTCGAGTAATTAATTTTGCTACTGTTGACACTTTGATGTTTCTCTTCTGTAGAGAAGAGGATGGCCAATGGAAGGAAGACCAGAAACTGGAGGCCCACAGTGATTGGGTGAGAGATGTAGGGTGGGCCCCATCCATTGGCCTTCCCACCAGCACCATTGCCAGCTGTTCTCAGGTAATTTACGAGCTCAATAAAAGCCAGAGACAAGTACGGGAAAGACTGTCTATGTGGACCCTAAGCATTATTTGATAAGATCGTTTATAACACAAATTATAATGGAAGTCTGTATTGACAAATTCTGTGGAGCAGAAAGTATCTCAGCACAGCTCAGTTTTCATGTGTGTAGTTATCTAGCAAATCACTGACGTAAGTGCGTCTCCTGCAGGACGGCAGGGTGTTCATCTGGACGTGTGACGACCCTTCTGGAAACACGTGGACCGCCAAGCTCCTGCACAAGTTCAACGACGTGGTTTGGCACGTGAGCTGGTCCATCACAGGAAACATCCTAGCGGTGTCTGGAGGAGACAACAAGGTAGGAGAAACCATGGGAACTTATTTTGGGAACATCTCAGTTTCTGAAGATTTTTTTTTTGCCAAAATATTAACTGCAAGAGAATTTCCCTGAGCACTGCTTTAAATTAGGGTGGTCGTGAGTGATTCTGAAGCTTTATTACATATCCTTGTACAAAACCGTGTATACAGAGCGCTGTAAGAGTGGACTGGCATCTGAACATGGTGGAGTTCTGATCTGGAGCTCACCATTAATGAAGAATTGGTGGTTAGTTGTCAAACTGTGTGGCAGCTGAGGTACACGTACAAGGAGAATCTAATTAATACTTGTTTCTAATGAAATTTGTGGGAAGGGTATAGACATCCCAGGACTAATTCATACTGATACTACCCCTTTGTACTTTGAAACCTACACTTTCAGAAAAATGGATATAATTTGGGAGATAGAACTGCAGTAATGTTAAAGGCTCATTGTTTTGTGATCTTTTCAGGGATTGGATGGTTAAGTCTAGGAATGGGGAGACTGTATGCAGGAAATGATTGGTACTGGGCTGGAATTATGTATGGGATCAGACTGTATGTATCTGCAGGACTAACACACTCTCTACCAAAGTTTATGGGAGTCTCTTTGTTAAAAGAGACTGAAAGACGTTTAAAAAGTTTTAAAAGCACATTGTTGCACACCATTTCTGAACTTCCATGTCTAAATAAATGATAAGGTAGCCGTGTTTACGTACTCGTGCAGAGCAAATGTATCACGGGGTTGAGATTTCTCAAAGGTACTGGCTATTTAGAAGGAAGCCAAGATTCCCTGACACTTTGATAAAGACTGTGTGTGGTTCACCTTAGCTAGACCAGGGAAAACAGCAAGACGGAATTGTTTAGGGCTTCTTCAATATTTAGATGGAGGTTTGTGACATCATCACTAAGGGCTCCTTCCATACTGTTGTTCAGAATTCCAGGAATTTTGTTGAGCATTCTGTTCAAAGACAGATACACCATTAGCAAGTACATTTGTAAACCGAAGCAAATTCAGATTGATTTAAGATGTGCCAAGGTTGCATTAAATGGAATTAAATAAAACACTTCTAATGCACTCTTAAATGAGTAGCTTGCCTGAAAATGTAAATGATTGAATGTTTAATTTAGTGCACATGCTTCGATACAATTTTCAGTTGACAATCCTGTGCCCAAACACTGAATATGTTTGCTTCATACATCAACTTGAGTTGATTTGTACTAATCTTTTAAATCCTAACGCTAACGATCTTGAATGTATTGGCCACCAAATAACATGATGCTAGTTTGAGGAGAGCAACAGGTGTAAGCAAGTGAAGTTTATGAACAGCTCAAACTGAGTAGAAACACTCCTGGAAATGGATGAACGTTTTCAGACTGACGAATACAGGTGCCTGTAGTTACGATCTCCTCATCTGGCTTGTAAGTGACCTGCTTGGTGCTCTCATGTGTTCCCAGCTGACCCTGTGGAAGGAGTCCGTGGACGGGCAGTGGGCCTGCATCAGCGACGTCAACAAAGGCCAGGGCGCCGTGTCCTCCATCACAGACGGCCAGCAGAGTGAGCAGTAAGACGGCTGTTGACGGCTGCCTCACGGACACCCTCCCTCCAGCTCCAGGGGTGGAGTTTAGAGGCGGAACCACTGAAGCCTCAGAGACTTTTCTATATCAATTATCACCACCCCCCTGACCTTCCTGATTTCCAGTAATTGTTCTGTAAAATGGCTAGGCCTAGGCATAATACTTTTGGCAAATACTTGAGATAATTTCCAAATGCTTCTTTCTCTAAATGCTATTAAGTTAACTAGGGTTAAAAAAAAAAGCTTTTTCTGGAATTGTTAAAGGGGTTTTGTGATTGTCATGGGCACGTGTGCAAAAAAGACTGAAGCAAAACCTTTGTGAAGATTGGCGTCCAAAAGTTCCAAACCTGGATTTTGTCTTTCAAGGGACATGGGCTCATTACATGGTTTGAATAAATTCACTCCATGCCACTGGAATAATTTTTTTTTAACTATTTGAACAACTTATTACATTTTGTTCTTTCACTTACCATTATAGTATGATGCCATATATGAATAATGTACTGAAAAATATACGAATACATTGAATTAAGGGTGATTACACACAAATCTTAATATCATTATTATTTTCTGAAGAAGTTTCTAAAAAGCTAAGTGAATTAATTGAATTATCTAATCATATTCTCTGTGTTTATATAATATACACTTCTGTTGGGTTAAGTCAAAGCAAATTCTGTTTTAGTGATGGACTTCAGTAAAATGCCCTTAAGGTCAAAGTTCAGTAACTGTTCTAGACGTGGCCATGTTCCCTTGAGCACAAGTCGTGTGTTATGAACATAAGGTCAAACAGCACATGTTAAAGGTCAGCTTTATGCCCAACTGCCACTGGCTGTTTTCAACCTTTGCTCCTTTGCAGTCGTTCGTTTTGAATTCTGACCCGTTTTGAGATGGATAGCTTGATAGGAATAGAGCTACAGTGGTAAAGGTTCAATAGCAAGTTCATAACGCTATAATACTTTAACACACATTTCCATTCGCAACCAATCAGCAAAATTGAACAATAAAACTGATAGTGCACACATAAAAACAAAATTCATACGTCATTCTGGCAGGGCAGTACATTCTACCGCATAATTAAATGCGTAATCGGAGAACCGCGAATACAATAATTAATCTTTAAATTGAGACAGTTTTGAGCGCGTCTGATTGTAGTTGATATGCCTATTTCATTTGGAGTTTGTTCGACTACCGGCGACTCCACGAGGTGCAGTTTTACACACTTTGGCAAGCACGGTGACATTAACAAGTGAGTCATTGCATCTCCGCCTCAGTAGCGCTGAGTGCGTTCTGTTTGAAACCGGATTGGCGAACAGCTTTCTTTCTCTAATGGACCACTGCTTGGACATCAAAGCGCGCTTTTGGTTTATAGCCACTGTGAATTTTCTACGGCTCACCTGCTCGGGGAGCTGCAGCAGAAAGGGGGTTCTACTTTTGACCACTGGTCCCCAGTAGTCGAATTTCGAGTGCACTGATCTCTTATTCGAGTACCTTATTTTTGCTTTTCTCGCCACACGTCGCCAAACGTACGTTTGCCATGCCGAGCTGGAGGAGAAATCTGAGTTTTTGTCTGCAGAGAATGCAAGACGAGGGTAAGAGGCGTTTTCCGACGAGACTTACCTATGGTGTTAACGGGTATTAGTAAAAAGGAGAACTAGCTACTTCTCTGATCAGTCTCTGAATGGTTCGTTGAGTGAAAATTCGCTTTTGTTGCGTGAAAATTAAACCACCGTGAAAATTAAAGTGTTAACATTGGGTTCCAAGTGCACGTGTGTAAATGACGCATGTTTTCCTCCTGATGATTGTAGTTTTTTTTGTTGCGTTTCTTCCTCAGCTGACTAAAATGAACAAACTAGACTTGACTTTTACATTTAGTGCGAGTTAAATGGCTTACTCCGCTGTGTCCGAAATAATGTCTGAGTGCTGCTGATGGCTAAATGGCGAGTCTCGGTTGGATGTGAGAAGCTTCATGTGCTGAGGCCAAGTGAGACTATTCGTTTCTCTCTTGAGATATGACAGCGCGCGCGCACTTGAGCCGACCTACCCGACTTCGTTCAGTCGTACTTGTCTTGCTTTGGATCAGTTCATTGTGTGTCGGCGAAGAGCAGAGTGCGCAAACGTCTGTTTATTAAAGGTTTCTTTTTTTCAGCGTCTATTCTGTGCTTCAAGACACAATCTGTTTTTTTTCTCCATATTTTCCACTCTTGCTGTGGACGACTCATCAGCGTGTGGTACATCGCATGCAAGGCTGTTTCTGTTGTATGTTTGGTAAAGACCAGTGTTGAGTGTTTGGTAACCCTCGGTAAGGAAAGGTCATCATTTTCCACATAACATTTTGTTGTAAACATTCAAACTACTTTTTGTATACAGCTGGCATTAATTGTTTTAAATTAAACTGGCTACATTTTGTGAATAAGTTTACTTAAGTTTGGTTGGAGTTAATCGCGGGGATGAATCTGCGCTGTGTGTGTGTTGGGACTTGAGAGATCCTGGTGGTGTCCAACACAAACTAAGAATTATTAGGTTACCAACGATACCATAAAATAGGTGTAACAAAGCATACAGGCCAGAGTACTCAACTAAATTTGCTCATCTTAAACAGAGCAATTTTCCAATTAGACCCTAACTTAAGACTTTATTTAACGTGAGACTGTTAATGTGACATTGTAGATGAATGAACATGATGAATTATTCGAGTCAGTTAAGTGTATCATTTTATTTTTTCCAATTCATAAAGATGTAATATGATTAAATATGGAGGGCTCCTCCAGCGTGTCCTTTCCCTTTTTTGATTAAGTATTGTACATTTAGGAGATAAAGCATGCAGTGAAAAGTAATGATTTGCCTCACAGGAGGCTAAAAGAACCTTCTGTATTCATTCCTATTTTGGCGACGGCTGAGTTGTTCCGCAACATAAGGATGGAGATTACATTAAATTGAGGCCCTCAAGAGATTCGTATTTTCTAAGTGATATTCACAGCGTGAGGGAGCCTGTTTCCCGAGGTCTGAAATGTTTCGGCTGGCTGAGCTTCCGTTTTTGCGGCGCAACTTCTAGCCGCCTGAAAAATTTCCTATCAGGCTCTGAGGTGGCGGCGAGATAAGGCGGAGGACCGCCTAGCCCTTATTCTCAGTGGGATTACCGAGGGTGGCCGGTCCTCCATTGAACCAGGCCTCTCTCGGCTCATGCAGAGACTTAATTCGCGACCAGCTCCGCGCACAGCACCGAGCCAAATGTCAGTTGTTCCTTTTCGATTCCCCAACTGAGAAACCCTTGTTGCAGGGGTGGTACAATTACGACAGAAACATTACTTGCTATTACGATTAAAGACATATAAAAGGCAGCTAACCTGTGAATAATGCATTTCACTATATCTTGCGCAGACATTGTTTAATTTGTGAACATTTGTGATTTGCCATAACACTGCAGTAACATTAAAGATTTTAGTACCCGATCAATACGAAAATTGTTTACATTCTTAGGACAGAAATGCTTCCTTGAGACGCAGTGGTGAAAATACCAAGTGGAATACATTTAGCTATTATGCTAATTGCAGGAGACAAAATGTCAATTTAAATGAACATTTATTAAAATTGCACACTGTAACATTTTCGCCATCCTGAGTTAAAGTTTCATGAGTCATCTAAGTCTTTACAATTATACTTTATCTGAAGGAGGAATTATGTGTTGTAATGTTTTGATTGTACCGATTGAAGTGGTTTAGCAGGCTACGTTCCTGTTCCACACGCTCCACAGAAATGACTCCGATTTGTCATGAATGGATGGACCTCAATGACTTGCCAGATTCACAGAACATTCACTGTTACTGCGTACCTCCAGCCATACCGACATTTCCGTGATCTCCATAACTTATACTAAAGACTGCAACTGCTAGGTACACCTGCTTCACTTACTCAAACCAGTCTTGGCGAAGTCTTGCCGTTTGTGCGGTCCGTGCTTTTGTTCCTCCGCTTGTCCGACTGGCTTGACCCTGATTCGTTTTTTTCCTCCACTCTGAGCCTCTCTGCTCTTTTGACGTACATGTTCATTGTGCTTTGGACTGGTACCTATATGAAACTGTACGTAGCCGTTCTTTTCTTGAGGTTGTTGCACACTGGTTGAGAATGCACTGACTAAGCTATGCAGACACATCCCAGAAACAGTGAAAGTTTTTTGGTGAATGATAATATTTGCAATTGCTAGATTCTGTTTGCAATTGCTAGACACCTTGTACACTTGAGCACTTTGTATGGAAAATAAAAACAAACATTTTTTAATTATTTTTGGATATTGGTACATACTTGGTACTTTGTTTGATGGGTCATTTACCAGTTAGTTTTTCCTGTGAGTTATTGTACATTCAGATGCTTTCCACCAAAAATAACTCCCATTAAGTGTAATTTTAGAATGGTGTGGAATTGCTTAAATGCGAAAAAGCGTGGATCGTGCATGTTGCCAAAGTCCAGTCATAGCAAACACTGTTTATGCCTGGCACAAGTCAGATAATCCCATTCGACCTCAACACAGAATGAACACAGCTAATTCCATGCAGTTATTTAGCCTAAAGGTCTGATACTTTACAAGTTTATGTTAGTTACTGTTTAATCTAAGATTCTCTTTAGGTTGTTGTCTTAACCTTTATGTTGCTGTTTAGTGTTTTGTAACACAATGTTTATAGAACAGAGTTGCAAACACTATCAAATGAATTCAGAGAATCCATCCATCCATCCATCTTCCATCACTTATCCCTAGGTCTGGGTTGCAGGGACAGTATCTTAAACAAAGAGGTCCAGGCTTCCCTCTCCCCCACCACTTCTTAATACCTTACTTATTTGGAGCATTTAACATTTCCTGTTGTGAAGATATAGATTAGAGCAGCCTTTGTGGTTATTGCTAAATGCTCAGCACTCTAACTGAGTTTATTTCATTGGTCTGGACTTCCCACTGCTATGCAAACAAGAAAAAAAAAAAAAAAAACACATCACAGCCAACTCTAATAGCACTGGACACTAATGTCAGAGACCTCAGGTTTCAAAGTACTGAGACTGGGATTATCCTTAGCTTTATGCTCAATTATCTTGCCTTAATCCTTTCTCATTTAAGTTCTTTTTCCTCTTTTGCTTCCTTTAGCTGGTTTGTCACACATTAGTGCCTGCTAAGACATTTTTAGATGCTGTTCGAGTAGTACCAACCAGGGATGTTTTCTGCATCATTTAGATAGCATTTGTCATCAATTTGAGAAATGTGATAGTGTCCTATTTGCATAATCTCCTTTGGTGCTGCTCTTAACAGAATTCCGTCTCTGCCGATTGTTCTAATAAACCAGTTCATCATCAGTTTCTACGATCAACATCAATAGCCAAAGACATTTTTCACATTTTATTGTCCATGAATCTTCTCAAAGATCTCTCTGGCTGGAAGATGTGACATGTTATTGCCTTGTCAAGAGGTCTTTGAATGGGGATACCGCCGGCCCCATCTCACCCCCAGCAGGTGTCGTTGGCAATATGAAGCACTGATGGTGGCCCCAACCCCATCTCACCACGCTCTTGCCCTGGTCTCAACCTTGGTGTGATATGAATAGAGCATTTCTTCAGCTTCCTCCTCAATTGCCCTCGAGTTGCTGTTAGAGTAATAATCATTGAACACTTCAAGCTCTCTGGGAGATTCTGATGCCTGGAGAGCATCTCTGGATTGTACGGAGATCGCAAATGAAGACATGTGTCAGCTGTTATCCTGCGAATTTGAACAGGCATCGAAATCCAGTGCAGAACAGCGCTATCCCTAAGTCTGCTTGAGCGGACTAGATCCTGAAGTAATGAACTCGCCCCCAAAGGCTGTCATCGTGAAATTGCTGTCAGGCTGGTTAAGCATTTGAGCGGATCGCATTATTTGTAGAGGTATAATTAACTGCTGAATGGAAAGTGCAGTGACACAGAAACGTCTCTATATTCACCATGTGTCTAAAAGATTTTTGCATGATTATTCCCAGAAGGTTATAAAGTTGGCTAAACAGCTCACATTTAAGTTGTGCAAGGCATCTTAAATTTCAAATCTGAAATTCTGAGAACAAACTGAAAACTTAAAGTTTTTTGACTAAACTGAAAGATAAACAGGATTTAATTTGTTTGTTTGGGCTATTATTATAAAATAGAAAAATCTGACTATGTAATGAAAGCATCCTTTTGTTTTACATAGGTGTGTGTGTGTGTGTGTGTGTGTGTGTGTGTCTGCGTCTGTCTGTGCTCACTCCAAACATGTTTATTAAGCAGAGTGCATCCAGACATCTGCACTTATTTTCAATAATTAACTCATTTCCTTTCCAGACAGTCAACTGTAATGTCCTGACCGGGAGACCTGAATGCAGAGCATGTGATGTTCCCGTATTGTTTGGGAGGGCAGGACTGCTCATTAAGGTGACTGCCTGAAGCTGTTAGTACCATGATTTGATGACTCACCGCAGCGTAGGAAGTCTTTACACTTCGTTTTCCTCTGCCTCCTCTCTGCTTTGTCTTTTTTCAAAAGTGAGCAGCAGTCATACACATGCCACTGAGTCTCACATCGTCCAGGCCTGCTGGGGGGGGAGGGGGGTGTTTTTAACGCGCTGCATCAAACGTCTCGTGGCAGCGGGAACTGCTCACTATGACTCACGTGAGACGGGGATGCTGACGTGAGACCGACGCTGTTGACGTTGAGCCAATGCAGAAATTTTGCGAGCTGCGGTGTTTGGCCTGGCTGGCCAATTTTTCTCTAGTAACACCTGACCGGCAGGGTGTCCGACCTTGTACGCAATGACCTGTGAGTGAAGAAGCCCACAGTAGGGGCAGGCCGTCTGTGACCCAGCACGACGGTATCCCAGCACGACGGTATCCCAGCACGACGGTATCCCAGAGTGCCGGGATCCAGCCACAGACAGCAGCATATTTTAGCATGCATCTCTTCCACCCTGCTTCAGATAACGTTGTGCAGTGTATATCTGCCTTAAAGCAGAATCTGCATTTCTTGCAAGGGTCCACACCTGCCAAACTTTGCTGCTTTGCGTATTGCGCTGTAGAAGGAGGACTAGCTCCCTGATTTGGCCGTTTCGTAACGTGAAATACCACGCAGTGAAGTGAAAGTTCACCACCTCTTCGTTGGTCCGGGAGCATGCTGTTATTTTTCATAAGCCACAGTGAGAAAGACGCAGCCGAGCTGGTGTTTGGCACGTCTCGGCTCTGTGGCTCGATGTATTCGGCTGTGTTTATGTTCTGGTGGATACGCTTGTCTGTGTCTGTGCTCTCTCAGTCATGCCTGGCATTGTGTCGCCAGCCTGGCATCCCCAGCAACCCCTCACCAGCCCACACAGCAGAGGGTGTCCAGGAGAAACAATAAACGTCCTCACAGCTGAATTTATGGACAGTCAGTGGTTCTGATTCTGTTTCTCTCTCTCTCTCTCTCTCTCTCTGAGACTCTCTATCTCTGCTCTTATTCCCTCTCTTTCTCTCTCTCTCTCTCTCTCACTATCTGTGTCTCCTGCCCTCTCTCTCTCTCTGACCCTCTGTGTCTCCTGCCCTCTCTCTCTCTCTCACCATCTGTGTCTCCTGCCCTCTCTCGCTCCCTCTCTCTCTTGCCCTTTTTTCCTCCACCTCCCTCACTCAGATCTGAACCCTGTGTTCCATTGATCATGATGCTAACAAAACCAAGCTTTTCCAGTTAGGACTGAGCTGATGAAGAACTCCTTAGAGCCACATGCTTGTCCCACAGAAAAAGCTGTATACAACTTATCATCGTACTCCAATCACAACACACAGTACTGCTCAGATTGTTTAGATAAGCTTTTCCCTGTATAGCAGTAGCCCTGCATGGCAAGACAAATACTCCACATGGCAATTTGCTATTACCCACCCCATGTGACCACACCTTTAGAATTCTCTTCCAACTAATAGCATCCTACCGCTGGATTATTTTAAGCTCCTATTTTCCATTAATTAACAAATAATATTTTATTTGTGATGGATTAGAGGTTGCCAGGGAACATAAGAGGGCCCTCAAATTGAAATTGAAGTTAAGAAATGCCATCCAGAAGTGTTCATGCTCGTTTAGGTGAAACCTGAAACTACCTCTAAGCCTGAACACGCTGCACTGAGCTCTGGAAAATATCTGAGTTATCCCACTTTGTTTCTGCCGTAGCTGGGGTAGATGAAGTCATCGGCTTCTCCCATATTTGTTGGCTAATATGACTTTTATATTATTAAGCATCGAGTACTATTGTAATGTGTTTTAAGCTACAAACATACAGAGTTTTGACTGATGTGGCGTAACGCTTGGAAAAGACGGAGACGTAGACAGATCCAGTTGAAGAGAAGCGTATATTAGTAAACAGTCAGAACACCGCAGTAGCAACGACACAAACACAAAACGGCGGGCAAGTTGAGAGAGTTATCCAAAGGGTCCAGGGTCGAGCCAGGTAAGTAGACTCTGCAACAAAGTCCGAGGGCTAAACGGGAGGCGAGGTGCATGGGCAGACCCAGAGGTCGATACACGAGAGATCCAGACGAGATATAGAACGCTTGGTAATGCAACATGAGTTCACAACATACTTCGCAATGAGGAAGTGGATAGACTGAACTTAAATAAGGCTAGTGGAGGTGTGCTTAAGGAGGGACAGGTGTAAGCAATCAAAACTCGGGGGATCTGGAGCGTGTGACGTAGATATTTTTCAGATGTTAAACAAACCTTCTTTTACTAGCGTTATGCTTCGCAGTAGAAAGATTTAGCTCTTTAGTCCCTTCTCCCTGATACTGCTTCATATGTAGCATGAATTAGCATATTAAAAGCATTAATACAATTTTTGTAGATAGATTTTTATAAGACCCTTCCATTAGTACTCTAGAACAAATCTATAAGCAGATATGAAGCAAAGCTAATACAGTTTTTATGCTCTCTTGGTCAAAAGGCCTACAATATACTCCGTTTCTGAACCAAACTCATGAGCTCCTATGTTCTTGCCACCAAGAAGCATCCAGACAGTGATGGACTCTGATGTGGTGTGGTCTTCTTGCCCAGAAAGTATGAAGTTTAGCTGCACTGTGAAAACTGAGGAATCTATCAAAGATCCAGATGGGGGTTTAATGGATGATTGAGAACATTTGAGCATTTCTGTCAGATAGTTTGCCACAATGCAGATCTGTAAGCCATACGTAGCTTATCCCCTTTCCTCTGTAGTTTGCAGTATTCTGTTTGTGTCTCGTGGGAAGTTCAGGCTCTCAGTAATGGCCTTGCTGTCCCCATTTGATGCATCAAACCATTATTCACTGCTTTCCCAGCTGAGCGCTTTATATGCTCCAAATGGGATGGGGGTGGGAATGCAAACCACGTTCTCATTCAAGCTTTATGGTGTTACCTCTTGGATCCAGGTCTCTGTTGTAACCAGACATCCACCACGTCTTCAAACCTGTTCCCCTACATCTTAATCATATGAGGTTTAGTCCTAACCCACTGTGGGCCTTTTTCACAACTTAAGAGAGGGTTAAAAGAAGCTAATCGGCTATTTCAGGTACATGGCTGCTCTACTGTATGAGTGTAGCATGTGGCTAATCTTCGCAGATAGAACAAGCATTTGAAAAATTACTGCAGCAGCAGTCAGGAACACACAGTACACAGTCACAAAGCATTAGTGTAGTGAATCTCAATCACAGAACCCTGCTCTGTGCAGTTGAGTGTTTTTCCCTGAACGCTCAGTCCTGATTTTTCCAAGCAACTACTTTCTGTCCAGGATACCCAAAGGCTCTGAAACTGAGATGCAGGAACCCATGATGAGTCAGCACTTCAGCAGTCAGAGGACCTGCAGGTATAGAGCCTATGAGGTGAAGCCTGTGAGGTGGAACCCATCTGGTGGACCTCATGAGTGAAGGACGGCCTGCCCTGTCAAGGGGGGTGGGAGGTGTGTTCATCAGAAACGGCTATTTTTTATTTTTGATGTTTCTCGTGGGGACAGACATTAAAAGAACCTTCGGGGCAGGACTAGGCGGTGGTCCACTCTTTCTGGCAGCAGAGGACCAGAAGTTTAAAGCCTGTGTTCTGAGCGCAAGCTTCTAATCCTTTTGCTGTCTGCTCCGAAATGCTGGCAAGAGGGTCTCTGTAAAGCAGGATTATAGACGGAGCAATCAGTAGAGCTGAGGTGGAGTTCAGTGAATTTAGAGGTGCAATATCCTACTGCCAAAATGTTTTTATTTTGGAAGGGATTAACCTAATGTAACTGCAGGTGAGAAGGGTCTCCACACAGTGTGTTTAATTAAAAAGTAGTCAACCAATCAATAGTTTAACTGATGTTTGAAGAACATTTGATATTGATTTGATGTTTACATTTTTATTTCTACTAGAGTAGGATTGTTGTAAGATCATGAAATACAAAATATCTGTAATCACACCATCCACAAATATGCAATGAAGCAAAACCATTCAACATACAGATTTGCATTAGCTAACAGAATACACTAACAAACCTAAGTCAGTGTACTGCACACAACTGTCATCACAGATTTTAAATGAGCTCGGTCGGTATAGACGTAAGGGGGATAGAAGCTGACTGTAGTCTGAATTTCTGTAATCAATAGTACTTGTTTGAAACAGATGTTTGTCATTGTGTAAGATATTGATCACCTTGAAAGCTTGCTCCGCGCGCACCCCACTGTTCACTTAGGGAAGCTTCACTTCAGTAACGCAATTTCCGCTCTACATTCAAGAAAAGCCCAGAGTCGCAGTTAGTACAGGGATCGGATTTTCCTTCACCGTCCCATAAACGCTTTTCCTTTTATCCTTGCAACTTTCATAATTTGCACCACGAGGTCTATTTGACTGTTTCGTTAGGGCTTTGCTGCGAGGGGTCCAGGCTTGTCTATTGTCCACCAAGCTCACCAGCAGTTCCCCTTTCACCGACGGGCTTCTCGAGGTCAACAGAAACCAATAAATGTTGAAGGGTTCTCTCCGCAGGCCAGCCTAATCAATTCAGTAAGGACTTTGCATGCTACACTCCAACCAACTGAAGAATACTTTTTCTAAAGAAGCCGCTATCATTTCACCCAGTATGACGCACGTCTCAAGCGGCTGTTAAATGACTTCTTTCTGGCGTACCGGGTCTTACTGGAGCACCGGGTCTTATTCGTTCTCACGATGCTCTGCGAGAGGACTGGCGAAAATACGGAATTATATTATTATATAATTATATTTTTATTTCTCACCACTTTTGTCATTCAAATAAGGTTGCGTTTGAACAAACAGAGGACGTTTAAATTAAAATTGCGTCCTAATCCACGCTGTTTCCCTGGGCATCAAAACATGGTGGGTTAATTGAATGTGGATTCTGCGCTCACAAATTATTAATATGTGGATGAAGAACATTAACAAATATCCACATCCAAATAGGCTGCCGAGTGTTAATAAATGTTGCATTTTCCCATTTTGTATGCAGCGATTGCCTGAGTCTTAATCCGGTGTTCCGCATTAGTTTTTTGCCTTTTTTGTATCTTTTCTTACAAGATGCCAAAGCGGCAGCGTTTAGCTGTTGTGCTTCTAAACGCAGTACCAGTTGTAAGAGGACATTAGAAGAGCCCCGACACAAGAACCATTCATATTTGGCCAGGATTTCCGCTCATGTTAAACACTGCACTTTCAACTTTTTAGCACTACTTTGCATATCTATTTTTTTAAAGTGTTCATTTATCGTGTCTTTATCTTCATCTTTCTCAACACGTTATATTTTTAATTTGGTTTTATGGACTTTGTTTTTTTTTAAATTAATATTTATTTTAATTAGACTTATCTGTTTTGTTTAACTTTCTATTAACTTTTTTAATGGTTGTTTTTGTAACATTTTCCTTCCCCAGCTGATAGAACAAATGAACTTCATTATTTTTCTATGTTTACGTGAAGCACTTCGAGTTGCCACTGTGTTTGAACGGTGCTATAAATAAACTTGCTACAATCACAATCAAAAAATTGCTCTCCATCTGGTAAGATAATGAAATAACTTTAAAAAGGATAAACGCAATGATTTGGATTTACATCCTGTGGTGTGTCCTGGGAGCGGTTTGACTCGGTGTCCAGGCACCCATCTGCTCCCGCCGTCTGTAGTGGTCGCGCGGTGGTGTTCGCGTTGGGCCGCGTTCCCTCCCAGCTGCGCTGTCACGCTTGGCTGACGCTGACCGGCTCGAGCACCCCGTGTCCGCGATTATTGAGGACGGTGACGCTCAATGGCGACACGGTAGTTCACGGGCCTCGGCACGTCGGCAGATTCAACGACGTGTTCGCAGGCTAGGAGTAATGCTGCTGTCAGTGAGGAGAGCGGACCTAAATGTACTGCGCTGGTTTTAGTTACCTCAATATATGCAGCAGAACAGGACAGAGGACCGACATTTAGTTGCTTTGTGCTGTACTTGAGGGTGACGTGGTTCAATCCTGTCCTATTCAAACAGCGCTACACAATCTATTCTAATGTTTAGCCCAGGATTCTTGAATAATTTATGGCCCAGTTTTTAAAATGTGAATCACATATAAATCAGCGATTTTAAAACTTAGTTAAATGTCATATTCATATCTGTGAGTGTTAATTGGCCAGATATATTCAGAAGATCTGCTCTGGGCCTGATTGATGACTGTGTTAGATGCATTTGACACGAAGCTCAAAAAACATAAAAGAAACACGAGAACAGGAGCTGATGAAAAAGCAGATTGTAAAGATGATTGGTGATTGTTATCCCTGCCGCTGTCTCTTTGGTCTGTGCGATTGGTCCACATCAGTCTGGAGCCTAGCCCTGCCGTGTTGGTTTAATACTGATTTTCCACCGAGAAAAATTACAAGAATTCTCTACAAACTCACTGGGAAGTGAGTTGCTCACTATATTGTAAATTGTATTGTGTATTTTATTACTTTAACTATAGTGGTCTAAAATTCCAATGAGTAGTTGCTGGAACAGAAGCTCCATCTGTAAAAGAAGTCTGAGAGATGTGTGCAGATATGTTTACAGGTTTTACAGGTGCATGTGCAAATCTGCTATCTGTGTTATAAACCAGCACTACTTATTCTGCTGTTATTCTGAGCCACGTTCTCCACTCCTGTCCTCACATGCCACTCAGCATGTGAACAGCATGTGTCTTTTAAAGCAGGTCCAAACCATTATGCTGATGGGTAGAGAGGTTGCGAGAAATTCAGTCATCTGAGCATATTTTGCTCACTGTTCCCAGCTCTTGTGTTTCATCAGACTCCTGTGTCATATGCCAGCCAGAACACATGCTTTTCTTTCCTTAACAGGGCAAGGCAGTGTGAAATCACAGGTGCTGGGGGGGGGGGGGGGGGGTGGTTTTGTGGGCCTTATTTAAAAAAAATTTTGGGGGGGATTTTAAATTTTTTTTTTTTATTTTAATATAAAATTAAAAACTAATTTAATAAAAAAAAAAATATAAATTTTTTTTTTTTTTTTTTAATATTTTAAAAAATTTTATTTAAAATTTTCC
>JAOYMR010000018.1:8885392-8895852 GCA_025802075.1 Tenebrosternarchus preto | reverse complement strand
AGGATCACATTTCCGAAATATCAGAGTCTGATACCGATTTTGAAAAGGAGGATAATCATGAACATTTGCTGATTAATTAAAAAAAATGCAATGGGTCCAGCAGACCCGGCAGGACCCCTGTGTAGCAAAAAAACAAAGCCTTTACAAGGGTTAAACGTTTTGTCTTACTCACAAGAAGTACCGCCAGTCTGTATCACTTGCCAATAACCTTTGCCAGGCACTAAAGCTGACTGCACCAAAAATAAATGCAAATTCACAGATTCTCAAAATACAGGAATAGTCACATTTGTTCATACTGCAAAGTAGTTATATTTACTTAAGACTACATTTTGGGGACTGTGTTTAAAATATGAGTTACTGGTAACAGTGAAAATATCACCTGTACAATTCACTCACACAGAGGTGCTTTAATACAGCTGTCTTGGCCTGTTCAGGGTGATACATTCAGTGTACCCCTGTTCAGGGTGATACATTCAGTGTACCACTGCTTCGGTACAGAAGAAAAACCAACACCTTCAGCTGACCTTTTTGAGATATAAGAGACAAATATAATCAACCCATGTGTTTGTTTGTTTGTTTGTTTTGCTGTATATTTTATGTGGTGCCATTATAACATGAACTGTATGTGTGGTAAGCTAGTAGACACAATTCTATGTATCTGATTAAAGCATCAGTAACATCTTAGGTTTTAACTGCTTTGCAAGAAAAAAGGTTGTAACAAATGGGGGGGGGGGGGTGTTCAACACCTATACTTTTGCTGAAACACGATTCAATTTTATCAGATTAAAATAATACTTTCTGAGGGGATTTAAGTTCCCCTCTGTGAGTGTCAAGTTTATGAGAATCTTTGCATGATTCAGCCATGCTGTACACTAATTTACTAATTACTCAGCGTATATGAATGCTTGTAGTGTGCTGTTTGGTGTATTTTATTGTAGAAATGTCTCATGTTTGACTTTGTTTTTGTTACAGTTAAACCTTGAGAGCAGTTCCTCTGTAACTGATGACTTCACTGACCGATGAGTTTCTTTTCCTCTTTCGATCGGGCTAGATTGAAAAGGCAAAGTAATGACTGCCGAATCCCCTTCTTTTGTGCCCGAGTTGAGGAGACGTTTACTAAATGATATACGCATTGGTGTCTGAAGATTAATGGCAACTCTGGACCATTATATTGCAGTGCCCAAAATAATCAGAGCAGCTTCTCTAATCTCCAGTTTGATGAGCTCCTTCCTGTGTGTGTGTGTGTGTGTGAGTGACTGAGAGAGGGAGAAAGAGAGAGAGAGTCTGCCCAGTTCATTGCCCCCAGAGTTCTTAGATGGAGCTCCTGCCAGTCATCCAGTGGAGAATGTGTGACTGTGCTGAAAAAGTTCCAGTTCTTTTTATGAATTCAGCATTAAAGCTGTTATGAAATACATTTTATATTTTTTAATAACTGACAAAAGTCTTTTGTGAAATGTCTCATCATCTTGTCAGATATATGTCACAACGTTTTGCCTAATCTTCCCAAATAACGATTTTTGACCATCTGGCATTCTCTCAGTGTGTCAGCATCTTAATGGATGCCCTGTTGCCTCTAGCTGAACACAAACCACTGGGGCTCAATGAAGATGGCTCTTGGTTCTTCCAGGAACTCTACCGTGTCCTTACTTCCCCACTGGTGTGTAATTTTGGTGTCATGCCCAGGGTCATGTGGATTCCTAAAAGGGGGAAAGTCCTTCTTAGGTTCAGAAGCCCCTTGATGTTAATTATTTCCACAGGACATCTTGATGTTAATTATCTCCACAGGACATCTTGGCCAAGGCCATTTATACTCGTGGTTTAAATAGATTTGATCTTTCTAATAGATTAAAAGAGCTTTATTCTTTCAAATACATACCCATCTTGGGAAGCCGTTAATAAATTACCCATATATATAAATGATTACAGGGGGCGTGTTATGAAAAATTAACCTTTTCAGTGCTTGTGTACATATATATGCATATCTTGAGTGTCTACCAACCCAAGACAATCCAGTTTTTTTGTGGGCCAATCCAGTTTTTTTTTTTTTTTTTTTTTTTGTGAGCCGCTACACCAGAAGAAAAACAAGCCTTTCAAATTTGGCTTCACTTTGTACGTCAAGAGTCATTAACATTATGCCGCCCTCAATCAGTTTAAGAGCTATCTTTGCGAATGTGCGGCATTTTTTTTTTCTGGCCCACCAGAACAGATATCATTATCTTGAAGCTAAGCGCTACGTACAGGAGCCGCTGTGTTGGGTGTACAGGCCAGCACAGATGGCAAAGAATCTGTGTGTGCAACCACTCCGCATCGGACTGCTTTTCTAACCTGGGTGGCAGGACTGGCAGCAACAGTTCCGAAAAGGGATCAGCACCAAATGTTCAAGACTAAACTGCAGACGAGGGAAATACACGTATCTAAAAAATAGCTAGTTAGTTATTTTTCTTCTGCACTTGAGCAATAGCTAACGTTAATGGCTGAGGTAATTATATTACATATAATTACTAGAAAATGCTTGGTGTTTTCTTGGATTACTTACTACAAGATCCATGGTGACATTAACTATTAATATCTTAGCTAGTTGAATTTCTAAATGTTAACCATCTTACCAGCAGGTGGGTTATATGAGGATAGAAATAAAGTTACAATTGTGTTCCACTTAGGTAATCAGGGATTAGCAAAATTAGCATGTTGTGCTAGGGAAAATGTACTTTACGCTCATCTGTAATTTGGCAAGGGGACAAGCCTTGCTGTGTGTGTGTGTGTGTGTGTGTGTGTGTGTCTCGCAGTTAAAATGCACAGAGACCTGGCAGATCGGAATTCTTGCTCCGTCACAGATAATAAGACCGGAGGGAACTGTTTTAACTTGTAAAAAGGATATTATAAGTCCCATTTAAATCTTAAATTTTATGGCTGTAAATGAACTTGCCATAATATTGAAGGTCCCTGGGGGGATCTCCTACAAGATTAGAATCCAGTTTGCTATGATTGTGGCAGTTCTGTTCAGGTTGTCCAGTTCTTAGGGCATCTCTTGCAATGTCAACCCCTCCTCTTCTTCTAACCCTCCCGAGTCCCTCCATCACTGCTGTGTTTGAAATAATCCATTTAAACATCAAGTGCAGAAGGGAAGAAATCACCAAACACAGATAAAACCAAATATCCATGCAGACATGCTTAAGCTGGCAATTGGCCAGACAACGGCAACGGTCACGTTTAAATGCCCTGTTTTACACAGCAGGAGATGCCTGCAGGTACAGTGCTAAAAGCTGGGGTGTGGTGGGGTGTGGGCAGCCGTAAAGGGAATGGTGGCATAATTAACCTCCTTTTTCCACTTCACTCCACATCTGTCCAGTGCCATGGGAGCCTGGACCGGTAGTGTGCTCAGCAGTCATTTGTGAAGAGTGGAACGGGGTGATTAACAGTGATACCTGCTTTTCCGGGTGTTATGATCTTAAATTACTTCGCAATTAGTTGTTAGAGCTTAAGATATCTTCAGGCCAAGAGTAATTACTCTAATCACTGTTTGCTTGTCCAAGTGCAAAATTATTACACTTCACCCATTAAGTTAACTTTGTTAATTAAAAACAGCTCAACTTTAGGCCATTTAGCTGAGTTTCTGTGAAACTTTGTATCAACCCTGAAACACCTTTTTATATTTTATGACCATTGGGTGAAAAGCATGAAGTTGAGAAGTTGTTCTTTAAGAGGCTGCATAATTCTGTCATCATACCCAGGCAGTGCTTGGTGCGTCAGTCTGCACTGACCCCATCTTCTTAAGTAGGGTCTTTATGCAAACTCATGTAATTCATAAGATGAAAATATTGCTCTTTGATCCACTCTGCATGCCCAGGAGCTGCTACAGTGAGTCATCAGGCATGTAGGCGTGTGCGTGCATGCGTGTGCGTTTGTGTATGCATTTGAGTGTGTGTGTTGTGTGTGAACGTGAGTGCGTTCGAGTGTGTGTGTGTGTGTGTTTGTATGCACACATGCAAGTGCACGCTCCTCCAGGCACTGCAGGATGATAGGCTTATTGTGATCAGGTGAAACGGGAGCTTTATTTTTGGCTCCTGTCTCTTTCCGTACTGTGAAGCCTTGCGAATGCTGTTATGCGGCTTCCAGAACATCTGGTCCAAGTATTGAGTGTCCATGCTTGTCTCAGGCATGGCTGGAGGTGTGGATAGAGCAAAAATATGAACTGCTTGTGCCTGAGGAAACACCTTTTTATATTTTGTGGATTGGGAGACGCTGCTGTAGGCCCATATCAAGCCATTCATTCAGTGGTAATGGATGTCAGGCTATTCATGCAGCTGGGCTCTGTGCGTTTCTGTTCAGATGAGCATCACGGAGATTAAGCTGTGGTGGCAGGCAGTGAATTTTGTGAGCTTCTTCCCCGGCACAGTTGTCACCGTGATGCAGGACTGTCAAGCTTAGCACAGTCCGATTAGCATGTGTTGAGGTTTGCCGTTGGCTGGCCGCTTTGCCACCGTGACTGCAGTCTCGATGAACCCGGGTTTGTTTAGATCCACCATTGATGTCTGGGACCAGTACAATTTCGCCATGAATGAGACGACAGGGCTGTAAATCCCTTCTCATCGTGTCTTGTGATTACTGGATTTACTAGAAGAAAATTGCATGGTCTGGCCAGGTGATATTGTTACTTGCGTGTTAAGACTTCATATGTGAGTTTGTAGAGTTGCTTTGTATAGAGAGGATATGGACGAGGAGCACAGAGATTTGCAAAGCTATGTAAAGTGGCATGTGGATTTCCTAGTCTCAGGGTCTATGGGATTTCAGCTTGTTGTCCAGATTTCTGCACGGGTTGTCCGACAGCTGTGTGTGTGTGTGTGTGTGTGTGTGTGTGTGTGTCTGAGATGGTCTACATTCCCGCTTGAGTGCTGCAGGTCACGCCTGTGTACTGCGTCAGATGGACTGAGCCTTCTTGTCTCCTAGGACTTGAGTTTTATCAAGGGGAATGTTCTCCGCTCCCCCCCCCCCAACCTCTCCTGACATGAGTGTGTTTGTGCCTGTCTGTGTGTTTCTGTGTGTCTCTATGGATTGTGAGTTTGTTAATGGCTCTGGCTTGCATCAAAGAGCAGGCACACGTATACACAAACACATGGGGCCTGGTTTTCCTTTGTGCCATTCTGGTGTGCCATTTGGGCTTCATTTTCTGTTACTCTTTCATATAGTTAAACTCACTTCTCTTTCTCCATTAATTACATACCACCCTTACATGAAGACAATGCTTGTTGTTATTTTCTCACAGTCAACGTAATGTACCCTCTCTTTTATGAATATTTTTTTGTTAAGTAGAATTCTGCTGAAATGCGTCCCTTCTTCATCGTACGTGGTGGCAGTACTGTATATAGCCACAAGATGGCGCTACATTCACGCACAATCAACCAATGAGCCGTCCTCTTAACCTGCCCGCTGTGTTAGATCAAGAAAGATGAGAAAGGACTTTTAGCTGCTCAACAAGCGTGAGAGTCTGCTTTCGGGCAAAGGAACAGGAATGTGTATACAAGAAATCACTTTTACAGAAAATAGAAGAGCAGATTTAGCTGTTTGCCACAATCAATAAGGTTTGAGCAAATAACTAAAGGGGACATATCATATTGGAGGCAGAGCTGATGTTGCTTGCCTAATAGAGCAAAATGCTAGCAGCACTAGTGTTGCAGAACTACACATGTACAGCATGATCTTCTGATATTGTTTACAGCTGGTGACAAGTATCCGGAATGGCATCCATGTTTACCATGGTGACAGTACATACACTTCATAGGAATCAAACTCCTTGACCTTGGTGTTACTAGCACCACGCTCCCAACCCAACCTACTGTCCTTAGCACAGGCTTTCTACTCCATCGTCTCCCCTGTACCAGGATGACCTCAGTCCCAGAGATTGGTTCTGGGTTGCTACACTTATGGTATACCAGCATGGTTGCTGACTGGGTAATTAGAGTGACCATTTTAAGCAGTATTTACACAGGGTAGTCATCTCCCACAATCCTTTTTGTTGCCATCGCTGCAAAAGCAATCACACAGGCTTCCAAACCTCTAGGCAATAAAGGTGTTATTGCAGTTGATCCAGCTAGCGATTGGATATATTTTTTTTTTTTTATGCTGTGGGTATAATTCAAGGCCTGGTTCCAGTGACCATGAGCGAAATTGCCTGAAAAGGGTTTAAGGCAGGTGGGACACGGCAGAGATTCAGGACTGCTGCTCCTCGTGTTCATGCTTGTGTTTTCCCTACGGAGGACAACACTGTTTGACTGATGGATTCAATTTATGTGTACAAGTACCCAAGGGGCCACAACCTGTAAAATGCATCGATCCAAATGACTGATGCAGAGGTGTAGAAAATCATGTTAACGTGTTTCCATAATTAGGAACAACATCCGAGTGTTTTGTTGTTATGGAGTTTGAGTTAAATGCACTGTTGCTGCATCTGTCACCTGCATATGACAGCATTTTTAAAAATATGGGAACAGTTTGTGGCAGTCTGACATAGTATCTATCTAAACATAAGTTAACCATAAATCCGTTCACACTGGAACATACCAATATTGCATTTCTAAGTAAGAGGCTACTTTATCAAAACCACTGATATACCGTACAGCACTGTACAGATTTCTCAGAGTTCAAAAAGTAAAGCTTGTAAATCAAAGTCTGGTTTTGTACTCGTCCCAGTAACTAGGAACATTTCAATAACAGAGCAAAAAAAAAAAATTCAAAAAAGTTTACACAATCAAGTGATGTTTTCTTATGTGAATTTGTCATTCTTTCCTTGGAGAAGGCTTCTTTTGCTACTATACCAGACAGTTTTTGCAGAATTAATGTCCATCAATGTTAAGAACTTGGCCTGTTTATGTTTCAGTAATGTCATAGTCGAGGGAACAAATAAACAACTGGGTGTTCACAAGCGCAGAAGCACTTGCTGTTATCGTCACCTGGGAAGGATGAAACGACGCGGAGCTTTGGAGAAGTTAGGCATGTTCCACATTTGGGTTAAAATAAACAAAACAACAAACAACAAACCAAACCCCCAGCCAGTGCGGGCTAACCCTAAACCCTGTATGTGGTCAGCTCTCTGTGAGCTGGGGCACGAATACGTCAGTGCTGGCCGAGGATTGGTGGAGGTGTATTGTAACGTTAAGAGCATGACTGACTGTTGATTGTCCTTTGCTGTTCCCACTTCCCATGAGAAAGACATACTTCCTACAGAATTTAGCTTCATGCAAACACTGAGAAAGTAATAAACTATCCCAGGTGTGTTTATTTCTTTATTTTTTTTTTTTTACATGAACAACCTCAATCTCCAAGTGTTCATAGCAGACATTCTCTACCACATACTTTCTTCAGGAACATTCTTCAGGAAGTAGTTTAACAGCCCAGACATGAGTAAAGCATCAGTCTTTTAGAGACATATGAGATATTCCAAGCTATTTGTACTGTATATATTCATTATACATTATTTTTGTAAGTGGCTCTGCACAGGAATGCGTCCCAAATGCTGCAGATGTAGCCCATACGACCCAAGATGACCCTCTTATATTGTAAACGCTGCAAAATGTTACAAATGAAACATTTCCTGACACGTTCACTCATCCGTTGTAATGCCAAAAGGAAGCTAACATTAGCAATGATACGCTTGTCATCTGCAGTACGCTTTGCCAAGATGCGCATAATCTTTACATCCCCCTAAGGCATAAGATGTTGTTTCATACTTAATTGCTTTACGCAGGAGCCCCCTAGTCGTTGTGCATCACACTCAGTTCGTAATGAAATGGCCAGAGCTGTGGCTGAGCTGGAGGAGTGTTCCCAGCTTGGGAGAAGAACACCCAGCTGCCTGCTGTGCTGGTGGATCTTCATCCAGTGAGGCTCATGCAGTCTTTTCTCTACACTGCACTACACCAATTAAGCCGTGAAGGAAACTGCCTATGACGTTTAAAGGCACACCAAGGACTATTTCTAGTTTGTAATACTGCTTTGTGTACCTTTAAAGCAACCTATTACCAGTTTTTTTGCCGGCAGGACAACTTAAGACCTTTCAGTATGAAGAAGCCTCCAAGAACTTTGCAACTGCTAGATTTGAATGTTTCTACTCCTGCTATATACAAAATATTTTTATATTTTAATTGATGTTTTTAGTGAAAATACCTCTTGGTATTTTCTATCCAAACATATGCCACATAGAACATCTTGTTTTTCATATATGAGAGAATACAGAAGCTGATCCCACAGACCTGTTTACACAAGCAATAATGAAATGTTATTAGCCCACCAGGCTTTTTTTTTTTGCTATAATACTGTATAGCTGTCATACTGTAACACCGTGAGCAAAAAAACAACCCAATACTGTAAGAAGCCACTCTTCTTGCTGTCATACTGTAACACCGTGAGCAAAAAACGACCCATGTCCCATGTTCTCTCTTTGATGGCCGAATCAGACAGTCCTGCATCTCGGCTGTATTGCCAGCACTCTTAGAGTGCGGTTCAGGCCTGCGTTGACAAACGCGGCGGCAGACGTCCTTGCCCCGTTCTCTGCCTCTCATTAGCTCTTCTCTCCAGGGAAACAAACACGTCATAGGTCTTCGATGCCACACGGCGCATAGCTGCAAGAAGCCAAACAGCTTTTCATGTGCTGAAGGTTTGCTGTAAGAATCTTTTGGTACTTTTTTGGTATTTCTTCCTTGTTTAGTGAGGTAGGGGGATGTGTGTGTTTGTGTTCGCTGCAAGAGGTTAATTGGAAATTCTCACAGCCTGAAGGGTTTGGCATGTTAACACAAATATTCCAGAATGTTCTACTCCATCAAGCATAAGAGCAAGATATGTAAGAGGAGGAAGAACTGGATTTATGTGATGCCCAGTGTAAACAATACTGACTAGTTACACTCTGCATCATACCTTTGAAAGCAAATTACCCTGTATTTGCCATGTATAACAGTGGAAAGGATAAGTTGAGCATAAGACACTTGGAAGAGGAGGAACATGTTCAACAAAATGAGATGTTGAGAGAACATAGTGGGCAACTGATACACAATGGTACAGACTGTTTGGCACAGTAATTCAACCTCAAATCTGCATATTCATCACTCGTTTTCTCCAAATGATCTGCAAAGTCTGATGCAGAGAGTGACATCGATTGATAGTGACAGTTGATGCGTGACTGCAGTGACAACATATTGCCATTCGGCACAATTTGACAGTCTACAAGTTTAGCACTGAAACAACATTCAGCAACGAAACATCTACAGCATAGAGGCTGGGACCAAAGAACCGAAAGTTAACACAGTACATCTTGAGATGAATCGTCAGTGACAGATTATAGAGGCTGGCAGAGCAGGTGGAAGATTTATTTTCCCCCCGGGGATGAAATCAATACACCCCTGGGTGTGTGGGTAATCTGCTGAAGGATATAATTCACATTCAGTATGAAAGCCTTTTTATCAGGTCGATCACTAAGGGTTGGAATTCAGCATGATGTTTCATTATGTGCCAAGTCCCAATGAATAAGATTGTAAATCGGAGGGGCTACAGGACTGGGCACATTTGATCTAACCTGAGATATATTGACCTGAGATATATTGACCTGAGATATATTCTAGTTGTTTTTGGCAGATTCAACCACTTGTATGAATATTCGTTGTTTCTGGACTGGAGTTTATATGAGTCCCCAACAACTGCAGCTCCCAAGAACGAAAATCTCCACATGCTTGCCTGAGGTCATGAGGTCTTTATCCAACATTCTTAGTTTACTCACATTGAGTCTTATGGACTTCCCACGCTAGTGGCCCTGGAGCTACCAACATGGGCGAGGATCCTGTATTCTCATAACCCACGCAGACTTTCTTAAAGTTGTCTTCCTCCACTGGAACTACTGCTAATTAAAAAACACTAATATCCACACATTAACCCAACACAAGGGCCTTGCTGGAGGGCATTGCCTTGGGCCAAGGATCTTTTTCATAGATTAAGAGTGAATGTAGCACCCTTGGCTAAGGTGTGCTAACCTGGCTTCATGGCCATGGTGTGGAAAAGGGCAATAGTTAAAAAGAGTAACAAGGTCCAAATATTAGACTGGCACCTTACATAATACCATGCTAGATAACTCCATACTAGTGATGATTTTTTATGTTTTTTATGTCTGTTACTGATTTGGTCGTTGAAACGCTGCTAACTGTAGAAATAAACAGTTGTAAGAACTATCCAGTCACTCCCTGTATGCTGAGAGAGGGTCTTTCATAAAGGCCTTTAGCAGATCTGTCATTTTAAGCTTTGAAGAAATGCAACTATGTCACTGAGAGGCCCTCCATGAGCTGCGGTTAGTCACATGACCATTAGCATATTCTTTTAATTACTAGAATCATTAATTTACTTCAGTACCTCTTTGTAAGCATTTGTTGAAGGCGCTATGAAAATCTTTTTCGTGTTATTTTATTTTGTAAGCAACTGCGCTTCTT
>JAOYMR010000018.1:8873680-8885292 GCA_025802075.1 Tenebrosternarchus preto | reverse complement strand
CTCTTTGTAAGCATTTGTTGAAGGCGCTATGAAAATCTTTTTCGTGTTATTTTATTTTGTAAGCAACTGCGCTTCTTTATCTCACCAGTTAGAACATCCATTAGTTATTCACGGATGTCAGTACTACCTTGAGATGACACCTAATTGGTCTTAAAGCAGTAGGGTGCAAACAAGGAAAACACATTGGTAATCAATCTCACAATTTTTTTTTTTTATCATCCTTCCCTGGAGGAAACGCAAGTTAGGATGCTTGTGTGTACAAGTATTAATAATTAATCTCCTAGCAATATAGCTTGTGCCTCAGTGCTAGGAAATCCGGCAGGTTTAATAAGCCGTTAGCCTAGAGCTAGCCTTTGTGTCTGCAAAGCTGAAGTCTGAGGTTCTTTTCTGAAAGTGGGAAGAGTGATGCTTCTGTCTTCGAGCTGCAAATGAATCATTCATGCCACACTCATTCATGCCACACTTCAGACACTGTCCCTGCGGTTCACGTCTGCACACACTTCACACTTTTCCCACAGAGTGACAGAATGTCCCAAATAAGTTAAGGAAACATTTGTTTTTAGCAACTCGTCAACTCATGCCCACGTTCTTCTTCTTTTTTTTTTTTTTTTTTTTTACATAAAAACCTAACACACCAGCACTGAATTACATGCTGTGTTACATGTAAATTCTAAAAAGAAAGACCACCAGGATTTCATACACCTTACTGTCACAATACAGATGCTGGCAGAAGTAATCATTTCTCCCTGATCTCAGACCAGTTTTGTCATTTTCTCTTACCAGCTGGTGGGTTTGTTAGCCTATTTGTTTGACCATGTCTGGTTTTTACATCATTGCATAATAGTTACCATGAATGGGAAGAAAGTGTCTGATTGCATTCTTGCTAATGCTAATGCCAAGTTTGAAACGGGGCTCCACTTTACCTGATTACTCAAAAGCCTTGGCCTTGACACATTATACCTTTGTAACAGCAGCCTTCCCCAAACCCATTAGGACCTGCCATCGACAAAAATTGTAGTCCTTCAGAAATACTAAAGGACGTTCCTTCTGAGCTGCCTTTAACAAATTCGTCACTGCGTTGTTACCTGGTCATTTACAGATTAACAAAATGCATCAGAGTACATAACAGTGCCATTGTTTTTGGTTTTTGACTACTGAATATTGCTGTGTAGTTGCACGTACTTTGATACCAGGACCAGACTGAAACGGAGAATAGTTGTTCATTTTTTTCCTGTTACAGCCATTTAGTATTCAATAACTGATTAGCGGAGTGTATGTTTATGGACTGTATAATTGTTCTGCAGTGCGAATTTTTTTTGGTGGATCTTTAATGTTTTCATGAGGGCTTTTAGTTTATTTAATATCTAAGTGTCAAGACATAGTTTTAATAAAGCACCGAGGCATGGAGGATCTTAATGGAATATGTTTTGTCAGCCAGTGTTGGAGGTCAGTATTAACATGTTAATGGAATATGCAAATAAGGCCTTTCATTTGCACCACGCAAAGGTGTAGATGCATCGATGGTGTGCATGCAGACACTGTGCTTTCAGCACAGGGCTCTGAAACTGAAATTGGACAACTAAACAAACAGGGTCTGATTATCAGTGTTTATTTTTCTCGGACTCGTCAGAAGTTTCGTTTGATAACATTTCGCACTGTTGTGCTACAGAGAAGGAAACAGTGGAAGTTCTAAATCTCACAGTTTGGGTGCAGCCCAGAGAGACACAGCAGTGGGGGATCCAGGGCATGTGGTTTGAAGGGAGGGTGGAGGGGACACACTTATCTTCTATGGCTTCTGGCTGCTCTTGCAAGAATTAGTGTGACTTTAACGCCACATTTAATGACTACTCACAGCTAGTCAGCAAATTCTATTTTTTTTTTCTCTATGAAAATTACTTGCTGCAACTTCAGAGCATTAAAAATTAATATTCATTTAAATTGATGCTCATTTAAATTGATATTCATTAAAAATTGATATTGCATATCAGCATTGTGGTCGGCCCATACACTGTACCACAGGTTTGTTGTTGTTTGTGGGAGAAAGTAAATACTGGGCAGAACTGAAGTGATGATAAGGAACATCATGCAAATGTTGAGTGATTGTGCTTTTCTGCTGTGGTGCTGACCTGTTGATGAAGCTATTAATCTCTGCCTTATTTTCTGCTTTCTTTGGGAATCCAGCTACAAAACACACACACACACACACACACACACACACACACAGAGCACATGGCAAGCGTGTGTTCTGTGTGTGTGTGTGTGTGTGTGTGTGTGTGTGTGCAGGCTGATTGACTGACTGATCCTATTTTGCATTCCTCCACAGTCGTGAATTAACTGTGCTGTGTCTCTCACAGGGAAGAAAACTGCCAGCAGTATCTCTCTTCAGCACACAGCTGACCTAGTTAATACCATGAATGCATATATTTAAGAAAACTTTCTTTCATCACTTCTTGCAGTACATGGAAAAAGCACTGGATTTATTTTTTTCCTTTTACATTCTGCATTTGGGATGGATATTCTGCAGGGCTGCATTCTCTAAGGGCACCTGGTTCTATGGTGACTTGGTTCTAGGACAAAACTATGCAGGTTGTTCATGTGCCAGGCTTTGGAGTGTTTTTACAAATGAAGGCTATCTGACCTGTACACATGAACTTGCCTGTGGAGTGTGTGCCAGATTTCAATAGAGAATGTGCTGGAATTACCTGGAACAAGTTGCACACCAAACCCCCCCCCCAAGTGCATCAGTTCACAACCATTTCACGTGCAATAATTAATCCCTGGAAAATGCTTCTGTGTGTCCTACATTTGCACCTCGGTGCTGTGGTTGGTGCCCAGAATTCAACCTGACAGGTGAACTGGGGGGGGGGGGACACGTGCTTAGCAGAACCCCACTACAGAAGGATGATTTTCAAGAATTTCCTCCATGTTCCACTTTGTACCTCGGATTTGGCTCCTGTCGCTACACCTTCCTCCATGATGTTTCCTGTGTGAGAGAGAGTGGCGCAGTCGGGGAGAGTGCAGGGGGAGACAGAGTCACGGGTGGAGTGAGAGCGTGGGGCTCGGCGATAGCAGGAAGTAATTAGTCACAGCGTTTGCTCTCCTTCCGCTTCGCGATTCATATAATCCTCCACTTCAGTGTAGAAAAAAAAAACAAGATGGCTCGGGATGGATACACTGCGTGTCACATTCTGGTTCTTTCACAAGTCATCACATCTAATTAATGAATACAGCCAGAGGACCTTCAATTATTTGACAGATTTTTCAATTATCTCTGTTACTGGGGGGAGGCGCTTTAAAATTCCCGTTTAAAAGCAGGGTTTGAATTGTGACAAAGGTCTTACAAGGGGGGGGGGGGGTGTCTCCTGGTGGAGGGTCTGACTTTGAGGTGGCTGGCAGCAAATCAGTCAAAACATTTATAACCGGTTATACAAAGTTTCATCACTTACCATCACATGCTGCAACCAAATCTGCCTGTTCTTGCAGGAAGAACGTCAATAAATTAGCAAAATAAGAGTCAATAAATAAACACACAAGTTCTTGGGGAACTGGTGACGCCTGAGGCAACTCTCAGTGTGAAATGTCCAAATTCAGTCAGCGCCCACTACGCTGGTCGGTTAGTTCTCCGGTGAACCTGCTGACAGCTGAACTCTTCATGCACCGTGCGATTTGTGGATAGCAGGAGTTTACCAATGACAATGGTAGGATGTAGACTTTTTACATAAAGACTCTATGAGGTACACGGGATTATAGATGAAGAATCCCAGGCCTGAGAGCTGCTATGGAAGGTTCTCTAGGATGTAGCCCCATGCTAGCATGTTAGCTGTAAGTGCTTTGCTCAGTGTCTCGTAAGTCAGAATGGAGTCTGTCTCTCATACTTGTGTGTATTTGATGGGCAAGAATTTAATATCTTCCCAAAGACATCCAGGAGTTAAAAAAAAAAAAAAAACTTGGTCAGACTTTTATTGTGAAGCACACAAAATGGCTCTTTGAAAATGACAAGTTTATGTCTCTTCTAATGTTTCATTAGCAACCTTAACTCATTTATATTGGTGAACTATGTTTAGCTGCTGCAAGTCCAGACATATCAATGTATGAACTATATTTGGCTGCTACAAGTCCAGGGTGACAAGTTGGGCCCAAGAACACTGAAAAATACTGTAGCTAAGTGTGGTACTCAGACCCACCTCCACCTCTGTGTGTGTGTGTGTGTGTGTGTGTGTGTGTGTGTGTGTAAGTGAAAGAGAGAGAGTGCATGTTATCATTACAGTAATTAGAAAGTTTATGGAAATGGGCCAAACATGTTTCATATATGGACCAGAGATAATTATGAACTGACCCAAAGTTAAAGCGTTCAAGGAGGTTCCTTTTTTCATCGCGAAATGAACACCCAGTTCCTTTTCATAGCACTGTAAGGTGTGTGAATAATATACCTCGCAAAGCATATGACTAAGCACTTTGTTGGATGAGAACAGTTTCCCGTGGGTGGCTTCACCGCCATGCTAACAGTAGTTTTAAAGAGCACTTTCTGCTTGTCAATTTTACTTCAGCACTTATAGGGGGTGGCTTGAAGAGGGACTGATAATGTGTTATGAAAGATAAAAATTCCCACAGAAATGTCAAAACAACAAAGGGAATTTGAAAGGACCAGTTTCTGTATTCAGGTCCCAGTGGATTCTGTATTGGTGGAATTGTTGTGTTCTTTGTCGCAACATTAAAGTGCATCATTAAATTTGTCCACTGTTAACACAAACCCGTGTGCCGTGGTCTCTGATACAATATTTTATATACAGACACGTGAATATTTAAACCTATTTTATTTTGTTTTCTAAAAAAAAACCTAATCCCCTGATACTTACTGTGTAAAATTTCAACATAAAGCTAGGCAGTATGGAGACAAACGGATGTGTCCTGAAGATTTATCATGTCAGCGCGTCGCAAAACTCGAAGAGCTGCCCTGAGCGACCTCATGACCTCTTGACCTGACCGTGCAGTTGGCCTGTGCCCCCGTTGTGCCAGGCTCCACCTGCCCTTTCCTTCCACGTGTTAATGAGATGGCATTCACTGATTAAAGAGGCCTTTCACAAGGGGAATTAAAGTCGTAGATGGTGCATGAAGGACAGGGAGAGAGAGGGTGGTGGGAGATAAAAAAAAAAAAAGTGTGTGTGTGTGGGGAGGGGGGGGGGCAGTAAGCTGAGAGTTGTGTCAGAGTAGTAGAAGGATACAGCTTCACAGGGAGCGGGTACCGTTCTGGGTACCCCCCCCCCCAATCCCCCCCCAGTCGCTCGCTTAGCTCGGCGCGGAAAAAAAAAAAAGACTCTGCTCTTCGCACTCGTTTGTTAACCGCGAGTCGCGCATCTAATGCGATCAGCAGAAGCGAGGGTGCGTTCGGGCGCGGCGAGAAAGAGAAACAGAAGAGCGCAGGATGGACAAAGTGAACCGGGTGTTGAACGTGGTGAGGAGGATGTCTCCTAGGAAGAGGGAAAGGCGCTTCCAGTGGGAAGCGGAAAGCCCCGAGACCTGCGAGGAGACCCTCTGCTCTCTGAGCCTCTGCATCAGTGGTAAGACCATCCTGGGAAAACTTTCTCTCTCTCTCTCTCTCAGTCTCATACTCTAATGCTACTGTCATACCGACATGATTTTAATAACGACATTGACCTGTGGCTGTGGTTTTTTTTTTTTTTGGAAAAGGTGTGGTGAAAACCTCTCTCTCTTTTTCTTTCTTTCTCTCTCCATGTATCTATCCATCTCTATCTCTCTCTCCACTACACACACACACACACACACGATGACTGGTTGCAGAGTTCCTGATCATCCAGGATGGAAAGGAGAACTGACACTTAAATTTGATGCAGAAAGCAACACTGATACTTTCATGCTAATCCACATATTTGAGAACATTTTCTTTAGAAGTTTTATATTAGATTGAGTTTGACTTTGTTTTTGATGTGTTTGCTTTTCGCTGCATCTGGACAGTAAAGTACATCAAATTGACCAATTTTGTCATTTATTTTTCTGCTAGTGATGATGCAGTCGTCTGTTCTGTCGTTTTCTGTACATGTATATGCATATATCATCTGTTCATGTATATTTAAATATTGTTCTAGTTTCTGAAATCAATGTCTGCGTACTGATTTAATTGAGTCCACAAAACTTGGATAAAACACCTAGTCCACATCATCTAGGTTTGGCACATTTCGAATAATATGACAGTTGTTTCTGTAGAGTACTAAACAATAATCACCAGGTGTATTATCAAATCTCCAGGGTCACTTGATAAAGTTACTCAAGTTACTCTCGCCTGCACTGCTGTGTCGACTTCAATGAGCAAATGCTCAAACACTGGTGCAGTGGCACGTGAGACGTTCTCTGCAGGTGGACTCATCGGACCTCAATAACAGCTTGTACTAACAACCTTACCAGCTGTGTGTTTCTACGGGGCACTGGCTAATAAAGTAAAAAAAAAAAACAATTATTCCCACTTGCATTATGTACTCAAGTTACATCACGTTTTAGAAATGGCACTTCCTCTGAATCCTCACTCAAAATATACGTTCAACTTTGCTTCATGGTTGAGATTGAACTTTAAGTAAACAGTTTCAGTTGTCTTGAGACTCAGATGATCTCCATGTATTAGTACATCATTCCCCTGGAAGAGCAAGAGTGTTTATTCCTCATGGCCTTTACATTCCTCGGTGATGTTCTTCACCCCTGATCATATCTCATGTTTCCCTGACCAGTAACATTTCCTAAAATGAGATGCTCATTACCATGCACAGACACATTGGTACATTGCATCTCAGTCAGGTATTTCATTTCAAATTCAAATTCCCAAACAGATTACATTGTGTCACATTTTGATATATTATTCAGAGCCAGGTTTAACATATTCAGTGGTCCCAAAGGCTTTTAAGCTGCTAAATGGGCTTCCTCTTTATTCTTAGGAGAGGCTGTTCAGCTTTGCTGTGGCAGTATGTAATTACCAACAGTGAAATGTAATTAGGTATCAGTAATAATGAAGTGCATGTGAGCTCATATAATTGCACCCAGCGTAGTTGGTGCGTAGATTTGCATTCGACCTTTTTTAGGCTGGTCCTATTGCACGTTCCAGAATTTCTCGAACCCGAGTCAGGTTCCCTTTCCTTTCCCAGCATTTGGCAGACAGAAGCTCTTGGTAGTCCTTATCAAATACATATCCTCACCAGGTGGTGAATGTACATGATGCATGGCTCGGAACTGTCAACGTTGTGGCAGCAGTCTCCAGACTAAAGCTCTTACCTACTTGACAAGCAGATTTTGTGCCTCACAGAAATATAATTGTTCATCCTTAACCCTGGCAAACTGTATAATCAAAAGACCATAAGGAGAGCTCCATGTTTGCCCACAAGTGTCATTTTCCCCAACGGCAAAGTCATGGGGGGAATAAATGGTCATGGTCCAGCTATAAGCGACTTCCCTCTCTGACTGAGCTGAAATGCATCAAGCAAACCCAGTTACATTCCAGCCAATACAAGCGACCTTCCAGTTTTGCCTTTTGTCGCTGGAACATCGTCACGCTAATAGCAGGCAGCTCCAGTCCTGATGGTTAGCTGCTCAATCTTACCCCGAGCTGCGGGAGCAGCAGACGCATCCAGACTGCCAGTAAGAGGAGCTCGGCACGTGTTAAAAAATCGCGTTACAGCCAAAAGAGGGCTACACAGGGGCAACAGAGTGCCCACACTTCTTGTAGCTCACGTTAGACATGTGTGATTCATGATGCTCAGGGGAAGGAACGATCTCCTGCAGCTTCTGAGCAGAGCTGCAAATATACCCCCTCACCCAGCTGTCTGCAGGGCAGCCCTGTGTTCTACTACCCTCCTCTAAAGCAACATAATGCACCTCTCTCTCTAACCCTCTTTGTTCTGTCCACTTTCGAAAAACTTTCAAGTTTCAAAAGTTTTTCCTACACATGATATTCCGCCGTGTGCTGTGAAAGTATGTAGTCTGAGTCAGGAAACTGCAGGAACTCCTGTCTGTTCTGTGTTACCATGTGGTACTGCAATATGCTGTTTGTGTATCTTAGGGTTGTATGATTTATGTGTAGTGCTTGTTTATTGGGGTTTTCCCCAATGAAAATGTCCAGCTGTGGACATAGGAATGCATGCTATATCCTTAATTCAACTCTAGTGGAGGCCGAAACAATAGAATGGTGTAGGTTTGATGACGTGGTGTTAAAACCCACAGCCTTACAAATAAAGCGACTTGCTGCTGCACTTGGCGTTGTTATAATCTCAATCTCTTCTGATTTGTCCAATAGCTGAAGGAGTAAAAGGTGAGCATGACTCCACCCATCTCCCTCTCTCAGTCTTTATGATCTCCCAAGATGGAAGTGAATGCTGACACAAAAACAGGGGCACGGCTATTTTAATACTACGCAGTTGATTTCGTTTTAGAGGTTTAAATATTTGATGGGATTGATGTTTCTGCTTTATCATAGTAGAGTATGTGGTACAAAACAAGCCACAATTACCACAGTTAGTGTTTTTAGTGTTTGGGTGTGTGTGAGTGTGTGTGTGTGTGTGTGTGTGTGTGTGTATGTTAGCCCATTTATTTTTGCTGTGTCCAGACTGCACGCTGTATTTTGTCTGTACTTGCAAGCTCGGTTGGACCCAGAAGGATTCATTAAACAGATTTAACAACACTTGGATTAGGAATCTAATCACTTTAAGTTGATCTATGCATCTTGGTTTTGTTAATGGCACAGACAGCTGCACTGAGGCCTGACAAAGTTACTCTCACTACCGTCACTACTTTTGCACAAGTAAATTGGCTTTCAGCTTGGGTTCGAAAGCTTGGCAAGTTTTGGCGAATGAACCGGAGGACTCGAAGGTCCTTCGAGACTCTGTTGACCCACATTAGTCTCGGCATGTCTGATCATGCCTTTTAGAAGGTTCCTCAGTCTCACGGATGCTGGCAAGCATGTGTTTCTGCAGTAGCGAAGTTTCAAGCCAACTCTTCAGTTCCTCAGCGCTCAAACGAGCTCGGCCTGTAGCGATGACGGCCCTACACAGGACCTTGAATGTTGAATATTTTATGAGTGAGACAAACGGCTAGATAAGTGCAAGAAATACCAGCATCTGCAGAGTTATCATCTGTCACTTTGTGTATTTGTGCCCATTCTAAAGTGTGTCACACCATCCAACTTGATAAAAATACAACTTTTTGAGGGGAATGAGGGGGGGGGGGCTACAGTTGTAAGGATGGAGAATCATCCTGAGGCATCATGAATAAGACAGGTGATATCAGCAAGAGTTTAGGTAGAGACAAGATCATAGTAAGCGTGGAACAAAGAATCAGATAAGACCAAGCAAAACGATTATCTGTTGCACCCCTGTACCCCCCCCCCCCCCCCACCCCAGGTGAGGTTATAATATGACTCCAAGGGCAAAGATGTTTCCATCCCACAGAACTTTCTTGATTTGCTCATCTTGTAAAAATCTGTCTTGGGGGGGTTTCGCTTTGCAGTGGCTGCTTCTCTGAGCAAAGCATGCTGGTGTTCAGTGTGTCATCTCTTACCACTTCTGTGTATAGACTCATTTGCAAATGCTTCACTGTATAATTCGGTCCCTGACTAACCGTATCCAGCTTCTGCAGAGTGAAATTAGGTCGCAGCAGATGCCTTTTTTTTTTTCCCTCTTTTTTCTGCTCTTCTCTCACTTTCTCCCTCTCCTTGACTTCCTTGTACTAACAATTATTTTGTGTATTCATGGCCGTAAGGGTATTTCTTTTCATGCAGTCGCTTGCACAGTCTGCTTTAGAAACTGATTAGCATAGAAGCAGTGAAATCCTCTTCGTTTAATGACCCTCTGAATATTCATTGCTGTGGAATTATCCTGCTTTTCTCTAGGGTTGTCCCAAATACTGGATCTTTGGAACTAATCAACAGCAAATATCTGGAGCTTTATTGGGTATGTTTCTGTTATAGCAGTAATACTTTCAATAACCGTAACGGTAGACCTAAAAGTGTAATGCTCTGACATTTTCCTGATAATTATCACAGTAAACGTTATTTTAAAAAAACAAAAAGATACATGAGCGAATCAGGAGCGTGGTTAGGGTGGGCCTTCATGGCATAATCCCAGAATGCTTCTGTGCCAGCTGTGAAAAGGATTTTTTTTCTCAAGTTTATTACAATACTTTATACTATATAATGTACATTATACTGTATAATATACTGTATGATATACTTTATACTGTATAATGTACTGCCGATAAAAAGGAGCATGAGGTATACATACATAGGTATACATACATAGGTATACATACATAGGTATACATGCATAGGTATACATGCATAGGTATACATACATAGGTATACATACATAGGTCTACATACATCTAGAGGCCGGACTCATTTTGACAGGATTGATGTTATATATGACTGATGTTATATATTCTTTTTTGGATTTGAATTTATTTGGCACAGAACAGCAATATTGACACGCTTTCCACAGTAACATTCCCTCTGTGATATTATGTTAAATGTGTGTGATGCACATCAGCTATGTTGAATTTTCTCCATGCTTCATGACGATGTCCCATCAAAGCAGGGTTCAAGAACGTTGAGGTAACATTCAGTTTTTCAACCTAATCTCACTCTACCGCTTCTATAGCATAACGTTGATTTTACCACAGACGGTAATTTTTAAGCAGCAGAAAAGAACAGAAAAACTTGTTGACTCAAAACACACTTGAAACCCCGAGGTTAATTATTGTAACCCTTCAATATCTGCCATTAGGTTTTCATTATACGCATGTTTTGAGTGAATGAGATTTTCCATTCTTATTTTCCTTTTCTAAATTGATTTGAGGAATAGCATTGGAATGATTTCACGGGTCTTTGAAACCGAGATTTTCCGTAAGGTTTGTACTGCAAAACATTTTTGAGCCTTTGAGAACATATTACAAATCAGATCTTTTATTCACCAGACCTTTCACTTGAAAGCATGACTTCTTAATTCAGATATGTAAATGTGCTCCTTCAGTTCCAAAAGATTAAATCAAAAGTTCTACCAAGACCTGTCATGTGCATTCTGATCTCAGGGTGTTTACTTTTAGTCTTACGGTATTAAGTTCCGTAGTTACGGTATTAAATGCATACTGGCCAACCCAGTGACTAATTCGCATCTGGATAAGCTACATGTAATGGCACAACATCACCCACCACTCCATCATCAAGGTGCATCTCCCAACCCAATCTGTGCTCTTTTCTGGAATCTTCATCTGTCCAGCGTCCAAGATTTTGTGGCATAGGAAGAACGTCATAAGTTGCCCCAAGCAAATACTTGATGCGATTCACATGTGTTGCCCACATCTCCTGTCAGGCAACTTTCCTCTTTTCCATGCTTTCCCAGAGAAGCCATTAGCTTTGCTTCCCTTGCTATACTGCAGTAGTGCACCGTGATTCCTCTTCCTATTCACGATAATGCCAGCCACCATTCGCCAGCCACTATACATATACCACTATAACTATACCACTATAACTATACCATTATATCGTATACCACTATAACTATACCACTATAACTATACCACTATACCATATACCACTATAACTATACCACTATAACTATACC
>JAOYMR010000018.1:8845953-8861752 GCA_025802075.1 Tenebrosternarchus preto | reverse complement strand
CTCCCCATCTGATTACACTTAGAGATGATTGTAATACTGTGAAATTAAAATGAATAGTAAATGACAGGATTCTCTTACACTCCAATTTAGGTCATGTGTTAAGCATACAGGTTCATTTCTGATGCACCATATTAGGACTTGATACACCTTGTATCTTTTGCCTACATCACAATGCTTTCGTTTTTTTATTTGGGGGCTGGGGGTGTTACAGTTTCACTTAGCCTTATCCCAGCATCCAGACAGTCGCACCATTATGTAGACCACCTTGCGCTCATCAGCACTTCTGGCAGAACAGAATTTCAGAGTGCCAAGAACGCACAACCTCAGCACTCCAGCGCCGAGGCATCTGCTGACGACATTCATGTACACCCCCCCCCGCTTTACCCCCTTCCTTTTCCTTTACAATCTATCTTGGATTTTAAATCTTTTTAGTCTGTGCTGGAGAACAGATGTCACCATGTTCAATTACAGTACTTCTTTAAAAAAAAAAAAAAAAAAGGAAAAATGTTGTATAGGATGATAACAGTTATATGGTTTATGGATTTGCTGTGACATTCCTGTTTAGAATTGGCATTGTGGGTAAGTAGCATTTCAGATCACCGGATACTTCATTCTTTGCAAAATGCAGTTCCATTGTGAGCAACATTATATCCGGCAGAGCTAGAAGCTCACATGTATGATTCATTCCTTATGTCATCATACTCAAAAGCTTTTATAATCAAATGAGCCCCTCTTTAACATTCAGCATTCCGCCAGAGAACTCGGTACGCTGACAAAAATGGGATGACTTGGGGAAAAGTAGGTGATTGTTTTCCTTTCTCTTCTTGTCACTTCTTTTCTTAAACTCGCGATTTGTTTTTGGTTCTGTGCAGTAAATTTATCAATATTTCAGTTTCTCACGGGGCAGCATGTGTTTGTGTGGGAGTGCCTGTGCGGGGCTGGGCGAGGGTTTGAAGTTTAATTGCTGTTGCGTAGAGTTGCATCAGTGGGTGTGGGATCTGAACGTAACGTGGGACAAATGAGGAGATGAGGAACAGGAGTGGATGAAGTAGAAGCCAGACGGAGAACGGGTCCATTTTTGGAAGGTGTGTGTTTGTGTACCCATATGAAACAAGAGTCAAATGCCTCGTGAATGCAAAAGAAGATAACAGTGCAGTCACCGACAGGTTTAACAGTGACTGCAGACCTCACTATGCACTGATCACCAAAATCTGTAGCCAAGGTGATATGTAAAGGAACTGGAAACCACATCTTTCCAGTGTGAACATGGCGCGACCTGGTGTAAAAACCTAGAACTTGGTGGAACCTAAAATAATGGATCAGGTTTTTAACCCCTCTTCCATCATTTTAGAGAAGTCCGAAGGAAACCTTTAATCCGTACCACCTGCTTACAAATGCTTAGCATTATTTTGTATGACATTCAGACATCAAACTATCATAAGATCAGACAGACACTTGCGGAAAGTCAAATAACAGGCCAAGTTCAGTACCAATGCAGGTTGGATTTCCTAAAATGATGAGCATAACAACAACCAGGAACATTTGTTTGTACTTTTGCGCTCATAGTATGTCGATGTACAGGAGAAATAGCCTGACAGCTGCTGTATACCACGTATATGTATAATAAAAAGACTTTTGAATTTAAGTAATATCGCTACAATACAGGAGGCTAACAATTCTTCGCAGTTATTTGTGAATAGTATAGCCAACCAGTATCTTAAAATGGACAGGATGCACTTCATGATTAAGAACAGCATCTTGTTCATGTCTACGCTGAACCAACAACAGCCTAACAGAACATATCAATAGGACTTAAAACCATGAATGCCTCATACATCAAGGACAAACAACAAATGTGGAATTAAAGGATTCCAGTGTTCACCTTCTCCGTTATTTCCACATGGCAGGAAAGCACAATGTTTACCTTTGTTGAAGTGTCCCTACAGAGGAAGCTTAAAAGACCAGTAGAGTGGTTCTTATGTTGACCATCTGACCCCAAGCATAAAGCATGTATAGGTACAAATGTAACAAGACTAGTAATGTAATGATTGTTGGTTACACCTGCAATGGTTTTAACTTGGCCAAACATTTGCTGTTCTTGCTTTAGTTGCTAGTGAAGTAACCTCTCTTAAATAAGCAAAAGTAAGCAAATGTAGTGAGTGACATTCAACAATATTTAACTTTAAGGTTCAAAGAGAATGTAAAAATGGCTGCTCTTTTCAATTACCAAAATTACACAAACATCTCAACTAGCTGTAATGGAACAGAATCAGGCGTATGTTAGTGGATAAAATCCAGTGATAAATCTTTACTTGTGTAAGAGTAATCCAAACTTGCAAACTTGTTGCCAAAACACAAACACAGTGGTTAAAACCAAGAAAAAAATGATCAAACAGCCAAGGGAACATCCCGAGAATAAGCAGAACATTCCACTATTCTGAGTCCAGAATCAAAACCAGACCAACAGGAGAACAGACTAAAATACCAAAAGGTCAAGTCCAAAGCAACTAGTACAAAGAGGGTAGGATTGAAATCACAACCAGAATGGAGGGAGGGGATCTGACAAACACACCTGTACAGGAGGACTTTTGTACAAGCATTTCTTAACACTTGACGAAGAAACATGTTCTCTCAAAAAAACAGGCCTGCTGTTTTTTTGTACAGGAAGCATGGCCACAACATGGAACTGCCTGTTGAGTTTCATGAAATTTTCTCTGGACGATGGGAGTCAGTAGGTAATGCTTGTTATGAGAGGGAGTTCTTGGTCCAAATATTTTGAAATTTACTGCTATTACTGGACTATTAAAATCCATGGGATGTCTCCCTAGTCCAGTGTATGTCATTAAAGATTGTTTTAGCTACAGTTTTTATATTGTTTTGGCTACATGCTTTCTCTGCCTCTTCAGTTTAGAAGGTTTGCAGTTAAATTGCAGCTTTGTTTCATTTTGTATTTAGAACTTCAGCAAATCAGTCATTCAGTTCTAAGGCAAAGGCTCATTTGAATCTTTATGAAGTTTTCCCGTAACTTCATAAAGTAGCTACCTTTCCTTCTTTCGTTCCTTTTCATTACACTGAGGTGTCCATATCCAGTGTTGTGGAAGGCACCTTTTGTCACTTGCAGCAGATTGCACGTAGCATTGTGCAAAGCTGATTGACAGCTTTCTTTGGGTGCGCTTCTTCTCCATGTCTCTGAAAAAGTCTTGGGCGAGAATCTTCTCACGGGATTCTTCACTTTCAACTCCAAACTTTTGAGGACTTGCCTGTGCATCGTTTGTACTCAAACCTCTCCCAATCGAGACTTCCCCGTTTGCAGTGCCAGTTCTCTGTTGCTGTTCTTAGCTCTAACACTGCTAGTCACCTCAGAATAGTTCTCTTGTGTGTGTGTTCTTAGACATCATGAATCAATTTCTACTATGCTTGATACTGACATTTGGGGAACCCTAACAATAACACTATGCTAAGCTTCCAGCAGAAGACAAATGTGCATAATGAATCACTGCCAAAGTCTTATAAATGTCTCTAATGCTAGCACTATGAATTTGAATCTTCTCTCATTAAATTTGAATACATAATGAGCTAGACTTAAACATTTTGTCAGCTAGCGGAAAGAAGGTTGGCTAAGTTCAGCCTTGTCCAAGATGAAAACAAGGCTTACTAATGCAATGTTGACTTCTGTTCAGATGAAAATTGACATATATTTATTTATTAATCTTCTTTTTCACAGGCTCTAATTTACATGTGCGTATGGATATTGCAGAAATGTATTTATATGACAATGCAAAGATGCAAATTCTTTTAAAAAATTAATTTAAGATGATACTTGTGGAGTCTTTCAGCTGTATTTGAAAACTGTGCCCACCTAAATGGAGTGTTACTGTTCATCTATGTTCAAAGTATCTGAACCTGGCAGCAGCAGGAATGGTCTGTAGGACCAAAACATTCCACATTCCTGTACCAGGAATCAAGTGTTGATAAACCTCTGAGGTCTGTAAAATGCCAGTACTGTTAAAAAGCATCTTGTAATACTGCCTAATAGAATAATTTATAGTATATTAAAATAAAATGTGATAACATATGCCTAAAAATATATATCAGACATAATCACAACCGTAAAAAATAACCCTGCGTTTAAGAATGGCTTTGTTCAGTGTTGGATGTGGAAGACTGTGTTGAGAAACATCTAGAACAAATGGGCCACATGGGCATATTAAATACATTCATGAAAAAAACATTTGGCCTGATTTTCTCATGAGGTAATACCTAAAAAAGAAATAGCAAAAATTGTCCCAAGGCTTGCAACTAAATACAAGAAGGAACTTTGTAATTTTCTCTGACTTCCCTGGTTCTGTGTAATCAGGTTCACATCTGTCCATCACAGATCAATATCAGTGTTCCCTGTGACTGAATCTCTGGTGCTCACCTTGGGCCTATCATTACACAACAGACTTTCTCCATTAACTGTGACAGCTGATAGCCCCTGCTCTGAGACCAGGGCCTGATGCAGAATCCTGCTAGTTTCCACTCGGAAGAACAGGGAGCACTGACCACAGATAGCTAGGTTTGACATGTCCTGATTACGTAAAGAGCACAGTGTGTGTATCTTCACTTTATCAAAGAAAGAGAATCTATGAGATATTTTCTGCTATATGAAATAATTAACTGGATTTATGATTTGTATGTAGTTATTCCCCGACTCGCCCAGGTTTTACTAGCTATGTCCGTTTGGAGTGGGTGGCAAGCTTGCATTTTCAGTTTATGTCTGAACCATACTTCAAGCCATGCGCCTAGAGCTGTATTCCATTCTGCTAAAAACAAGGCAAGACCACAAGACCACAGCCTTTGTAATGTTAACTGGTTTGCCTGAACATTTTCTTGTAGCATAACTTAACGGAGATGTTTTTTTTTCTCCATAATTGTATGAGGATTTACAAGGTTTCCTAGAAGCAGAGGTTCAGATGTGTCACGTATGGCTGCTTTGTTGATGATTGCATTAATAACTGAAGAAGAGAATCAGTGAAAATGAATGAGGTCAAAGGTCATCCCCTTGTCAAGAGGATGCCTATTCACGTATACTGGCTGTTTCAACAAAAATGGTTTTAGATGTCAAACACACAATTTTCTTTTTTACTAATTACCACATTTACGGCATTCCCTCTGCTGATGCTGATATGAGGATTCATGAAGTCTTAATGAAATCATTACTTGAGAAATGATGGTGATTCAAATCAGTTCCTTGTAGACTCTTGTGTATATTAAAAAATAGGACTGAAGGCTTTTCGTAGATGTACAATATCTAGCATGAAAGAATCTGGAATTCATTGTGAAATGAGGCAGTTAGAGCAACTCTATTTCTAATAAACCAGATTCATTCTTGTTGCTAAGCAAAATCATTGATATAATAATTACCTTTTCACTGACTGATAATTGAAGTCTTCCACTAGTCTGTACCTTGTAAACAACCGTGGCAGTCATGAGTTCTCAGATGAATCACATGACCTCTGTGGTCACCGTTCACCCTCTACCTCACACCAGCTGGAGAAACATGATTATCGATTGACATTTGGATTGAAGAGCACATGACTTCATCTAGTATGTTGTTGTTGTTTTTTTTTAATTTGCTGGGGGTGTAATTCAGGCTCCAGCTAGAAATTGCTTTCGGCAAGAGTGAAATGGTGCAAAGTGAATCAGGTGCAGCTTAATGATGGATTGTGAGGGGAAATTGCTATGCACTGTCAGGCAGACCTGAGCCCTTTACGCAGGGGTGAAAATGGGAGGTGCTTGTTGCTCGTAGCCAATCATGGGACTTTTGAATCAGGATAAGGCTTCATGGTGATACTGTTGGGGGAAGGTACTGCCAATGAGTACCTTCCCATGCTCCGAATACCTATGACCTTATTATCAGGTTATTAACAACCATTTATTTCATAGGTATGTTATGAGCAGGTTTGTAATGCTCAGAGAAGAATGCTAAAATACCCCAGTATCAGGAATGGTGAATGCACACGGCAGGGTGTGACAACCTCTTCCACCTTTTCAGTTCATTCTGCACTGGCTTATGGAGTGCATGATTATAACAGGCGCGAACATGGTAATTATTTGGAACATTACCATGATTGTGAACACTAGTTATTCTCTATCCATATATAAATCAGTAAAGTCAGCGTCAAGCCGCATCAAAGCCTGTAATTTACTGGAACGCCTCATATAGAGCAGGTTTGATTCGTTTATTTATATTTTTCCACCTCAGAATTTATCATGCAGCTAAAATCCTACTGCATCACATGCACAGCAATCTTTCATGATTGAGCTAGTTATTATAGCCAAACCTGTTCATTTGATTCACATTTGATTAATGGTTACAGGCCTATGGTGCGTATGGTTACAGCTGCTTCCCTCCCACCCCAGGAAGCAACAGCACAGGAGAACGTGGATGCGGAACGTGGGTGTGCACAGGAAAGCCTGTGTCCTGAATAGCTGCAGTACTTCCCAGTAAATAAAAACCCACTTTTGTGCGAATTAGCATCGGCATTGCAGCCAAGCTTTGAAGATTCCAGCTCATGCTGGGTGCAGTGGTTATCGCGTAGCCGCTGTACACTGTGTTTCGTTCCATCTCACTGACGTCGGCCCGGTGTTCCCCGCATCATCTACCACGTCATTCCTCCTCTAAAGCTGTTGTGACATCGAAGCGCTGTTGCATCACGAACAGCACCATTTTAAATATGATGGTGATAAAAAAAAAAAAACTGTTAGGCACAGTTAAAAATGTTATTGATGCAAACAAATGCTTTTGTCAGCTCTGTCACTCAAAATCTGTTTGGTTCAAAGCTTTGTTTTGGTTCAAAGCTTTGTTTTATTTACCCAACTTATATATTTTTATAAATATTTTTGTAATTAATTTTTATGTCAAAGCTCTAATTTATGTTTAAATGAATTTTGAGTTAATATTAATTACATTATTAATACATTATTAATACATTATTAATACCAATACTGAATTTTGCTTAAACTTGATCTTAAACCTAATGTACTATATGTGTGGTTATTTACACTTAATTAAATGCCCGATGATATCAGTATTATTTACACTGTTCATCCAACATGTGAGTGCATTGGCAATTGAGCAGTTATTGTGGGTGTGGCATGCAGCCATTGTGGGTGTGGAATGCAGCCGTTGTGGGTGTGGCATGCAGTGCTTCTTGTACAGTGACTTGCACAGAAGGTCATGGGTCCTGGACATCTATCTGTTTGCCTCTCTGAGATCTTTAAATTTTCAAGTTTGCCATGATACTACGGGATGTTGTAGACAGGTAAAGGAATAGATAGATCACAATTCAGTTTGTGAAATTCAGTGAAGCTTCAGTACGGTTTCTGATGGTGGAAATGTTTGATGAATGGCAGTAAAAGGAAAACCTGCTTTTTATTTGTCAAAAGAAAAAATTATAGATGTACATAATAGATGCCAGGACCTATTACTGCTCAAAAAACTCAGTCTTCTCAGTGACCTTACAAGTACAAGCAGAGAGAGGCTTCAGTGCAGCCATTCAGATTATTTCAGATCTTTGAAATCCAACAAAATCACCTGTTTGTGGCATCGGATTGCAACGTGCCTGCAGATCCTGTGTGTTTGTCAGCTTGATTTCAACTTGTGTCTGAACAACTGTAGCACAAGTTTCAGTAGGACCTATGTTGGTTTGTATGAAGCACTGTGTTAATCCAATTATTAATCACAGCATTGCTTTTGATCCTAGCTATTAATCACAGTTATTAATCACAGCAGTTATCAATCACAGTTATTAATCACAGGTTCTCTGGACTGCATGTTTTTAATACAGTAGGTATTATATGAGTTTGCAGTTTGCAGGAATCCCTACTGTAGGTATTAAAACAGGCAATGCATAGGGAAGCAGCTCTCACTGACATTAATAATACTGTCGCCCTGCAGCTGGGTTTCCAATATAGACATAATTCCATTGAATTCCATTGTAGATTTTAAAACGCTGCACTCCGTTTGTGTGTGTGTATGTGTGTGTGTACAGGGAGAGAGAGAGTGTGTGTGTGTGTGTGTGTGTGTTTGTCTGTGTGTGCGACACAGGATGAGAGCGAATAAAGAAGGCAGAGTGCAGTCGTCTCAGTGAGGGAGGTTTATAAATATTGATTAGCATTCCCGCGCCGATCGAATGAAATGACAAGGTGCCCCAGACGATAAGCTGTCCTTAAGCAGGAGAGCTCTGCCTTTATTCCCGATCTCTCTCTCTCTGTCTCTCTCTCTCTCTCTCTCTCTCTCTCTCTCTCTCTGTCTCTCTCCCTCCCTCGCCCTCCCTCTCTCTCTCTCTCCCCTCCTCTCTCCTTGCTCTCCCCTTCTGACTGATGCCACCTCGTCTTAAGAAATGCCGCAACTTTCGCAGACTTGACGTGTGAAAGAGCTTTTAGCTCGAGAGAGCAGCCGCGCGTCCTCGTTTCTTCTCTCAGGCGTTTTTTTTTTTTGTTTTGTTGTTGTTGTTGTTCTTTGTTTGTTTGTTTGTTTGTGTGTGTTTTTTCTGGAGCGGCGCACTGCTCCTGAGTGTGCCATGTGACTTGTTCCGGAGCACTCTGAAGCTCTTCTCCCTACCTCCTCCTCCTTCTCTTGCTGTCTTCGTTGTGTTTTTTTTCTCTCTCTCTCTCTCTCTCTCTCTCTCTCTCTCTCTCTCTCTCTCTCTCTCTCTCTCCAAACCTCCAGCTATGAGCTGCTGAGGAGAGCAGGAGGCAGCCAGTGGTGGATATGTTTTCCGTTTCGCTCAAGTGCCGGCTGGGGGTCATCAAACGCCGAATCAAGGGTATGGTGCAATTGCTCCACTTTGACACAGGATGTTGTGTTTTGGGCGGGGAGGGGGCGTGTCCTGCCTGCACGTGGAGGAGGGTGTGGGGAGTGGGTCATACTTTTAGGTGCTTTCGAAAAAGTGTGCATGTGTATGTGTGTTTTTATATATATATATATATATCATTTGTTTGTTTTTTGTTAGTGTCGTGAATGTTCCTCTGTTTCCTTGGGCTCTGCTTGGTGTACTGTGCTTGGGACATTTTGAATACAGCCTGTCAGTTGGCAGTGGGTTTGTGACACTAAATGTGCAGTTTCCTGAGGATTCAGCGAAGGTAGTCAGAAAGTTTGAACGTCGTACATGTCAGCCCTTATCTACTTGATCTGTTTTCATGATGGTTTAAATGGAACTTCGTATTTGGAAAATGTCTTTGGGGAAAATGTCTTTGGGTACTGTGTGATTATTTCAGCCTTGCAAACAAATCTTTTAGCCTTATCAGAGACGATCAAATCTTGTTTAAATTTTTTAGCGGCAGGTGATATTTTTAATCCCAATTAAGAGGCCTCTTTCTTTGCTTTCAGTGGGCAATTTTAGAGATGGCATAAAACAGTGTGATGTCTCTGCACATGTTTTTAGCTCATAATATTTAAAAACAATGTTTATCATAATATAAAACCTTGTCTTTCCATTTTTTTAATACTCCTAAATGATCAAGCTGGCCCTCGTATCGAGCTATGGTAGGAAGAAGCTAGTGAAGACATGCACAGCCAATGACTTCTAAATCAAGTGTACCATAAAAACTATTTTTATCTGCAGAACATCTCCCAGCCTAAGCTGCCTGGCGGGGAAAAAAAAAAAAAAAAAATCAATAACGCTGAGAGGAGCAGGTAGCTGTCTGAGCCAAGTTCAGGGCTGTTGACTCAGTGAAAGGAGGAGTTTCGAACTGTAGTTGCAACAGTGGTACGATGATCATGTGAAGGTCCATGGGCTTCAGTTTTCCAGATGCCAGGCTTGTGTGCTCTTAACACGTTTACTGTGGTGAGCGATACTGTTCATCCATGCTTTAAGGAGAAGCATTCATGGTAGGTATTGCTTTTAACTGTATTGATTAAGATAGAATTAGAACTCACTTGAGGCCGTCTAGGAGCAGATTTGCATGATAACGCTTAACCTTGAAATTCATTTTAGTAAATGGCTGTTTGGCGCTCAAGTGACTTACGTTGGCTTGTTTGAAACTGAGGCTTAATGTGCAACATATATGCAGAAAAATGGATTCATAGGATGCTAAGGTGCCATTTCTTGCATAGGAACTCACTATGGAACTTAAGGAACTTGTTATTTTCACAAGAGAGATTGCACTTGGACTTCATCAAGCATCAGAAATTAGGGTTTATTTCAGAGTGAAATAGGCTGAAGGTTATGCGATTCGCTTAAGCCACTCCTACAGCTTTACCTTTCCCGCAGTGATGTGTTTCTCTTTCAAGCCGTTTATTTTTGGACGAGTGTTCATCGTGGATGCTCTCGTGTTTCTCCAACAATAAGAAGAGAAGAGAACTTTGCCACACATGCATAACGTGATTTCAGCTCCATTGCTTTAGGGCGCATCCAGCAGTGAATGGCTTGGGCCTGCCAAACTGCAGGTGGTGCGAAAAGTGTTGATTAATGATGGTAAGCAATGCGGGATTTTTGGAAAGCGGAAGTCATGGGAACTGAAGTGGCTAAAACCAGCTTACTGTTTCATAAACGTAGATGAATTTAATGTCAAATATGAAAAGTCTCTGCATTAAGCTCCTGCCTAAACTGGACATCATAGTGAGGATTTCCTTGAGATTTCTTTATCCCTCCTCAGTAGTCTAAGGGGACTCCATTTTGGGCCCTTAACCACAGGCCTTAAAAGAGTTTATTCTGAGAGGATTTATCAGCTAGGAGAGCATTATTGGGATTTCATTCAGTGAGGCAGTTTGTGTGATGCTCAGGCTGAGATCGAGCTGCTTCAGAGATTCGGACTGAAACTCTGCCTCCCAGTCTTCCCAGTCATTCCAGTTCATTCAGCCTGGGAACCACCAGAGAACCCTGTGCCATACGCTTTTATTTATTTTGGCTTTAGTGGTTTTAAATGTCACTGTAGAATAATTTAGTTTTGTTACTGGAATTTGTGTACTTCTACAAAATAGCTTTAATGATCACAGCCTCTCATACTGTGCATTTGTTTTCAACAAGAGAGCCCACATCAAAGAAATAAGTAACTGAAACCAAAATTGCAGCTGCTCAGACCAGCATCCCCATGTCTGTGATATAAGAGGACCCATGATGAAATTACCGTTCAAGGCCGCAAATTCACCTCATTATGTTATTTTGCTTGAGCTTTCCGGCAGCAGCCAAGTAAAAGAGCAAGAAAAGCAAGATGAAAGGCCACTATCTTCGGCACGTCGATTTCTGAGCGACTTAGAAAAATAGTCGAGCGTTCCAGAGCGTCCGAGGTGAGGGCCTACATGCTGAGGCTCATTGGGAAAATAGCAACTACCGTACAGCGGGTGACTGATATGATGCAGAGGCCGCTCTTCCCTATACATAGTGAGGTGTTTTGTTTAGAGAGATGGTACCGCTCGTGATTTATAACTCTCATGCGTCGCGTCTGATGCGCCGGGGACCGTCTTCGCCGTTCTCTGTCCTCCTCGCGAGAGCTTCACGTCGTAGTGTCAGCTGGTGTTCTCGCACGTCCGAGCTCTTCCGCTAATTGTGAGGACATAACATGCAGGGTCTTTGATAACAAACTGAGGTACAGAAAAGTAAAGTCCATTTATCATTTACTTTAGCAGCTCTCTAGAAACCTCTCCTGTCCTTTCTGTTGCTAGTATTTGGCTTGACACGTTTTCTCCATTCGCAGACATTGGAAGCTAATGCCTCCCTGCTTGTAAAGATTGCTTAAACACTGAACGATTGTTTTCACATACCACAGTACAAATCAGATGCTTGTATTTTCTCATGCTAAGAGACAATACTTAAAAGCTAAGTATATTTTCCATTTGTCTAGAAAATAAGTTCTATTCCTTTATCAGGGTAAACGTATGCTATGGAGGAAAAGGTGTATTTGTTATAGCAGTAATTTTTTTAAAACACTATAGATGTTGTTATTTCGTGGCTCTCATGTTGCTAACGGCGATGTCTAATAAAGGAAGAGGAGACAAATGTTTAGGGCGTCAGACGTTCACGTCTTGGACCTGTGCCTTCCCTTCGCCTCCTTTAGCGTTATTAGACCTCGGCTGTGTAGAGGAGAGCAAGTTCTTCTCGTTTGGGCTCACATGGCTCAGCTGCAGCAGTAATGTGAGCCCTTACGTTCCACAATCTTAACAGAGTATAATATAATATCGTAATAATGTATTGAGTACATTACAGTAATGTAACTATATGGCAGTAGTGTAGTATGAAGCTTGAGCAAGCCTGTGTATTACATTGGCACATTTTTTTAGACTAGATGTAAAAAATTATTTTATTAGTAAATCTCACAGTGGGCAGTGATCTCAGTCTAAATCAAAATTTTTCTGTTTCTGCACTGTGGTGTTGAGCATTTGTGGATGTAAAACTTCTAATCTGGCATTTTTCGAGATGGGCGTTTGCCCGTGTCCTTGTCAGCTCTAAGCGTGCTGTTCATGTTCAGTCACCTGTCCTTGTCCAAGATCAGCTCTAAGCGTACAGTTCATGGCCTCTTTTATGAACTGCTTTTAATGTTTATAGCCCTATCAAACCAACAATGTGCAACATCAATCTGTATATATGGAAATGTTCCAGTCATGAAGTTTAACCCCCACCCCAGCTGTGTCAGCTGTATCACTGTTGCACCAAGCTTATATCTAAGGCAGTTCTCTGCCTGGTAATACTGACCACCAGGAGATGTTGGAGTTGGCTGGGCTGGGCACTGCTAAGTCTTTAGGGGTTCTGTCCAGGCAAGGTTCAGCTGACCTTTGCCAATGCAAACAGTTTTGTTAGCATGAAAGGAAGAGTTTGTATTGACAAAGTCTCCATGGGAACCCATCCAAATCAGCAAGGCTTACACACAGTGAAGCAAAGCTTTTAATACATGTTTATATTTATGTCCTTTTGCGTAAGGACTGGCAGAGGATTGACGTGGTAATTGAAAGAAAAGCGTAGCAGGTTTCTTCCTGCTGTTTTAAACAAGGTTCTCTGCCCTTATATTGACTTCTGAATTAACGGGGCCTAACGACAACAAAGAAGAGTTATGACTATATTAGTCACACCATTCCTCAGCATGCTTTATATGGCCTCGTTCAGTTGTCTCCATGATGGCATTAAAGGCAAAGGAGTGTTCAAAGGCAGGAGAGTATTAAAGCCCTGAACAGGACAGAAGGTCATGAAGGTGCATGCTTCCATGGGGCTACGTTAGAGCCCCAGTTAGCGAAATTCCAGTAAAAGTTTCTTCATTTTTTTTGGTGGGGGGGTGGAGGCAGGGACTCGAGGTTGTGGTGTTCATTTTTCTAGCTCTTGTAAAAAGAGCGTCGTTGTCATGGGTGTGCTAATATGTTCAAACAGACTCCAGCATTTCATTAGTTATCCTGGAGCTGACTGGAGTGGGGTTTTGTGGTAGACTTGTTTTACTGGCACATATAAATGTAATAGGTTAAGTAGGCTGACACTGACTAATTAATGTAATTTAGCTGTAAAACATACTAATTAGGGTGTCTAAAGATGTAGTGTTTTAGAATGTAGTGAACAATCAGGTGATCCTCTGAGTTACTTCAAGGTCATCCACATAAAATATTCCAACCAAGAAGATTGTTCTTAAAGTAGAGGCTTGTGGTATGAGAACATACGTTGCCTAATCTGAATAACGTTTAGAGCAGAATCTCAGTGTATCTCCACTGTGTGCCAGGACTGGGTGTTTAAAGCAATTTTTAATGAAATTCCATATAATCAATTTCTCATGATTTTAAGCACCTCGGTGGTTGAAGCTGAACACCATTAAATACATTTTATGCATATTTATACCAAAACTCATTACATTTACTCAAAGAAAGCAGGTGTATTTCTTTCCTATCGTTTGACTAACGTTTTAACATACGAGTTCATAAACAGACATGGACTTTTTTTGTGTGTATTTTTTTTTTTTTGTGGTATCTCTATTCATGAGGTTTCATTGCATTTTTCTTATGTTTAGCAACACCTCACCTGTTTCTCTGACATCTGTGTCTGCCAGTGATTAGAATCTCAGGTACTGCCCTCCTTTCTCGGTTTAGGCAGACAGACTCTGTACTGCCATCTAAATCTACTGCATCTACATCCACAATGAACACCACAGCATTTCAGTGGTACTGAAATCAGCGATGTTGTAAGAAGTTTATCACATTGTTAGAAGTTGTAAGATTTCTGCATGGCTTCTGAAATATCTGGTCTTCCACTAGCCTATTTAACAAATAACGGCGTATTTAACAAAAGTGGATAATGGTTTTGAACCCTTGGGCAATATAACCTTTTTAAAGAGGGTAATTAGAGTATGCTGGTCTAATCAATTTATGTGTTGGTTTCACCTGCACTAGCATATAAATATATAGTATACATTTTTTTTTCCTGCAAAGCAGGATTCTGCGATGATATGTGCAATATAGTTCAGTGTGTCCTGAATTTTATAAGACTCTAAATGAAAGGTTGTTAGAGCTCATAAGAGTGGAAGGAGTTATAGAAGGTTTTTTTTTAAAGATAGGCAGATAGTTTTCAAATAAAAGAAATTCATCATGCTGCCTAGGTTTGGGTGTCTCATAAAAATCAGTGCACGTATAATGCTGTACAAACCTCAAAAATGTGACAGAGTTCCACAGGGTGACTGCAGAGAATCTTCAGATGTACAGCCTAGCAGACGTAAATCAATAACGCAATGGCTCAAGAAGAAATTCAGTATTTTAGAGCAGTCCATCCCCCGATTTCAGTACCGCTGAAATGCTGTGGTGTTGTGGTAGGTGTCAAACAAGATGTTTATCTTGAAAAATATGGCGGTAGTTAGTGTTAGTACTTGCATCAGCAAATTTCGAACAAGTCTCTGCCTGTATACTGCCTTATGAATGTGAAAGCAGTACAGAATCTGCGAAATTCCTAATTAATTAGGGTATGTTTATCATAATTGATTGCAGCTGGATACTTTAAAGCATGAGCAAGGGGGCTTGGGGTATTTTCATTCTGGAGAAGCAAAGAGTAAAAATAATTGAATTCAGAGCTGCGCTTGTGTTTAGTGCAGACAGGAGACCCCACTAAAGACCTGGATGTCTCCCTTACAGATTCCTTGGGTTTAAAAAAAAACCTGGAAACTTTGGTGATTTAAGGTTGCTCATCCAGTGGCATTGAAGTGTGTTTCCATCTAATATTTGAGAGCACACACAGTGTCTGTGAAGAGATGCGATTGGTGTCACAGCACTGGGTGATACATGGTGACACCCTGAACTCCAATCACTTTTGCTTATCAGGTTTAACTAATGGGTAACCTTGGTTACCGTGTAAATCAGCTGAATATTTCTATGTAGCCCAAGTGAAATGGCTAGTGTAGTCCCTGAATAAATATTCCCAAATGAATGTGCTATCTTCAGTGAATGGTGTGGGCTATCAGTTAATGTGTCGCTTAATTCAAAATAATGAGAAATGTAATGAATGTGAATCTGAATAGGCTTTATATATCTTTCCTTCTACTCCTAACTCGAGAAATAGTCCTTTTTTGGTTTCTACTCTTTGCATTAGCTGTCCCTGGAAAATGTTTGGTGTTGAACACAATGCATTTTAAAAGTTCATAATTAATAATGATTAACCAGTGAAAAGAATGATTAATGTATGAAAAGAAATAACACACTATTTTGCCAAAAGTATTCGCTCACCTTCCCTGCCTCACGTGAGTTTAAGTGACATCCCGTTCCTAATCCATAGGGTTCTATATGATGTTGGTCCACCCTTTGCAGCTAGAACAGCTTCAACTCTTCTGGGAAGGCTGTCCACAAGGTTTAGGAGTG
>JAOYMR010000018.1:8829545-8841641 GCA_025802075.1 Tenebrosternarchus preto | reverse complement strand
TGAGGTCACATACTGATATTGGACGAGAAGGCCTGGCTCTCAGTCTCCGCTCTAATTCATCCCAAAGGTGTTCTATCTTGTTGAGGTCAGGACTCTGTGCAAGCCAGTCAAGTTCATCCACACTAGACTCTGCCATCCATGTGTTTATGGACCTTGCTTTGTGCAGTGGTGCACAGTCATTTGGATGGATTAGCAAATACTTTTGGCAATATAGTGTAGTTCAGAAAGGCACATGCCTGTGCCTGCAAGAGCCCACAGTTTATACAGCATCAGTAAGACAAAAAACAAGCCATGAAGTCCCAGGAGAGCAACTGTGGACCTCTGAGAGCAAACTGTGGCATGGCACAGATGAGGACAAAGATATGAAGCAATATCTAAGGTTTTTTAGTGCTCCCAGGACCACAGTGGCCTCAATGATTTTGAAAAGGAAGAAGCTTAGGACAACCTTTCATCTTCCTAGAGGAAGCTGGGCAGGAAGTGCTTCGGTTGAGGAGGTAAGATACAGTGAAAGAGCTGCAGACGTCCAGTGCAGAGATGGGAAAACCTGTTTGACTGACCTCCAAGTCTGCAGGCCTCCACAAAGGCCTTTAGTGGCAAGCGTCAAAGTGGTGAGTATGAAACTGCTGTGGATTAAAAAGGTGTGGAAGCCCACTTGTGGTATAAAGGGCTTGGGCGGCACGTGGTAGATTCTGTGGTCTGATGAAAAGCTAATTTCTTTGGGCAGAACAGAAAGCTCTTTGTCAAAAAAAAAAAAAAACAGGCACTGCCCATCAACTGACTGATATCACCCCTATAGTGAAATGTGGTGGCAGCATCATGTTGTGAGAGGGTTTCTTAGCAGCAGGCACAGGCAGACTGTTGACAGCTGAGTGATGGAGGAATGTGGCCAAAAAACAAGGTGTGTGGAAAAAAAACCCCTCCAGACTGCATACAGATCCAGACTGGGATAATATGTCACTTTTTACCATGACAACGACCTGGACGTGTACAGCCAAAACAACGCTGCAGTGATTTCAGGGTCATTGAGTGGATCAGCCCAAGCCCTGACTTATATCCCATCGAGTATCTGTGGAGAGATCTAAAGATGGCTGTTCACTGATGCTTACCATCAAGTTTTTGGTTTTTAATTAATTAGTCAATCATTTTTTAATTAATTCAAGTAAAGTGGGAATACATTGATTACACTGTATATTGGATTAACGTCCTTTAAACTATCTTCCTTTATACAGCACTGCACTCACCCCAAAGGAGTACAACACTATTTTTTTTGCATAGTATGTACTTCAGATGTTTTGTCACAGAATGCAAAAGTCTGGTAAATGTACCATTTTGCACAACAATGTCTGCATGATTTACCATCCTATATCCTTGTACATCAGTATGCTGTGGTGTGAAGATGGTGTAATTCTGGTGTAACAGACTGTGACTGCTTTCAGACTGTGTTTGACCTTATGTAACATGTGTGTTACATAAGGTTAACCCTAACCCTAACCCTGTGGCTTATAATTCATTGTTTGCCATCAGTGTAACATTTCCTCTTTTCATCGTCTTAAGAGAAAGATTCTTTGGTTAACGTCTCCAGACTAGAACGGCTTCACTGTTTGTATGATCAGACTCGGTTCATACACTCATACATATTCATTTCGCTATATGTTTCTCTCAAATATGTTTTTCTGAATTCTGCAAATGTTAATAGATTAAGCAGGAAAAAGATTTAAAAGATTACCATTCATTATAAAACACTTACAATCATAAAGCAGAAGCCAAAATTTTAGATGTGACTTCAAATGACTTGAGAGAGTTTCCAGAAACTTCTTTTTTACTTCATGGCTTATTAATTGTTAATGTCTTCTTATGAACATAGAACCTCTGGGCTTTCAGAGAAGCCTAAAAATCTTCTGAAGCCTTTCATTTCAGTCTGGCTCCACATTTACATTTTACGTAGTAGAGGAAGGTCATTATAAAAACATTCAAAGGCTGTTTGTACTCATTAAATAATGGCATTATCCAGTATATTTCCCATTAGTGCTAGTTAGTTCTTTTGCCAGTAACACTGGTGTTGTGTTAGTTAATATGATCTTTTCCACCAATCACAATTAGAGTGTGATAAATATGCTAAATTGATAGTCTTTTCAGATGTGTTTCCTGTACCTAACACTACAGTTGTTTTACTGCTTTACCATATTAAACCTGCTTTACACTGTCATAAGTGAGGGCTACACTCTTAGATTGGCTGTTCTCTGTCAGTTGAAAGGCCTGAGTGAGTCCATCACTGGACAAAGTGAACGCTGTAACACTAACCGTGAAGTATCTTCAGATCCCACGTACTGTTACCAAATACCTGCACTGCCAGTGGCTGCTCTGATAACATGAACAATGTTTTATGCACACGGGGAGAAATGTCAGATTTGCTTACAACAACAACCCTGGCTGAGGGAAGAATCCTACCGACACCGCTGGACACTGGGACACTGGTACAGTTTAATATACCATACAAGTAGATTTTTTCCTGCTTTGAATTTTGCCTTGAAACATGACACTTTTGCAGGGGCATCGTTAGCAGCAGTGAATATATAGTGGTCTCATTAGGGCTTTTCCGAGAATCAAGGTTAAAATAGGCAGTTCTAAACCACAGGCGGAGTAATCGAAGGCAAGTCCATCCTCATAAACCAGGAACAAGCAGACAAAGAGAACATTAAGGCTAGAAACACTTATGAAATGAGTAACCTTGGGAAATGGATCAGCAGAACTGGTCTAAGCAATCAAGACCAGCCATCCAACCTCTTGCACGTGTTGTTCACTGTGTCAGTGAAGGACAGACTCACAAGTGCTGTGACACGGTTGTTTTGCTGAAATTGCGTGGGCGGGTCCACACAGCCCTATTCACACTGATGACACATACAATCCGCTTGGAACGAATCGAAAAATCCCAAATCAGAGTGAAAAACCAGAACAGATAAGCTGTAATGTGGATGCACTTGAAGGTAAAATCTGCAGCCTTTGACAGGTGTGTCACCTGTTCATTTAGATCTAAAATCTAGACTTTCATCTGTGCCACTGGCTTCGCCAGTCAGCTGACGTTTTGCCCCGCTGAGGGCAGAAGGCTGAGCAGCAGAGAACGGATGTATTGGGAGACGGTTAATGAATGCCTGGACCACACCGAATGTGATCCACGTTATGAGGAGAAGAAAAATCAAAGATGTCCCCATTAACAGACGAATAAGAACGTCAGCTTCTATGAATGGGGAGTATTCCTCAGTGAGGCAGTAATGATGCATGAATGCTGACCCTGGATGGAAAGGCCCTATACATACTCTTTAGTGTATTAAAATGTGTTTTTTTGGGTATGTGCTCATGTGATTGATGTATAGGATAAAGCATATAACTGTATATACTGCAGATACACGCAATTTGAAGATCTGTTTAGAACTGCTTTGATTCTGCGTGTCTTGCAGAAATGATTAACTTATACATATTAATGAGTTACAGAGGGCATAATTATAATTTATGAAATGTTCCACCTACTGTCAGTAATGATAATAATGTTAGTTATTTGCTTAAACTATTTGTGTTGGTTACTGTTAGCAGAGTTTTGCTCTTTCTGTGCAGTACTATGTCAAACGATCTTTTGAATAATTTATGTCACACCCCCAATATACATCAAACTCTCCACCCTACAGTACTATAAAAGATAGAAGAGTTAGTTGGAGATGCAACAACATTGAAACAAAACATTGTATGGTGTTCTTCGAATATTGCTCGGGTTTGTGTATCATAAACTGAGGAAATCTCTAGATTTCTTTGAAATACTCTAATGGCTCTGTTGAACTATATTGTTCGTTTTAAATGAAAAGAAAATTCAGACTATAGCAACTTAGGCTAATTCACTTGTCCACCTGAAGATTTTTTTTATTCAGTCCACATCTACAACCATCAAAAAAAAAAAAAACTTCAACTAGTTTAGTCTAGTCTTGTGAATATAATGTTATCTCTGTGCAGCGTGCCTCCATAACCTTTTGGAGAAAAAAAAAACTATAAAACCTTGGAAAAGGTCCTTATCGTAATGCATGAAAAGTGTAACTTCTCCACTTCAAGTCTCTGCATGTTAAAAACAAGATGCATTGTTGCTGTTAAGGGAAATATGTACTATTATTTTAGTTCCATCCAGTGCATCCTGTCAGGAGATTAATGTCAGTGACGTGACCGACAATAAACCAAGAAGGCGGCTGCTTGTTCCTGCCAGAGGGGGAAAGTCATCTAGAGAGCAGGAGTTTGATTGGAGTGTTCTTGACATTGGCCTAAAGAGACATCGAGGAAAATCCCTCCTGCTCTTATGTTTGGAGTTGTGCTAAAGAACAGCCTGCGTTTCAGTGTTAGTTTATGTGTGTGTTGGTTCAAGAAGAGCCTGCTTGAAGTTTTCAGGATTTTGTCAATTTAGTCACCTTTTCCTCGCTAATTTGAGTAAAATATATTTGATTCAATGAGATGTAATCATGTATCATAAGATATAATACATAAACCATAATCAGAGATTTCTTTATACAGTAACTCAGAAAGGTTCACACCAAGTATTTGATACCCACAAACCAGCATCTCTGTGATTTCCTAAACTGATGTGGCATTTCTCCAGGGTAATTGGAAGGGCCACAAAAATAAAAAAAGCAATTCACCAACAAAACCCCACATTTTGATGTCAGAACTTCTGTGCACCAACTCTGTTCTTCATGTCCGATCCTCTCACAACTAGGCCATAGCTTTCTTTAGACTCATGGATTCCTCTGAACAAATGTAATTCCCCGTTTTTTATCACACTGTTATGTGTTTGCTGAAAGAACATTGGCCATTTTATTTAGCATTACTTTCAAGAGTCAATTTGGAAGCATGAATACCAAATCAGCCCCAAACTATGATTTACTATGAATGTATGAACAACAGTAATACTCCACACACAATAAATATCCAGTGTGTGGTCTTAGACTTTATCTTATTGTTTTATGTGCTTTTCTGACAATGACTAATTCAAACTGCCCATGAATGTCATTGTTGGATTCCAGTTTTCGTATGAGTGCTTTTGGGGCTCAGAGAGCATCACTGTAATACACTGTCCACTGTCCACAATGGTTTTATTGTTGTCTGGTTTTATATGTCTGATGCAGGAGTATCTAATCTTATCTGCAAGGGGCCAGTGAGACTGCAGGTTCTTATTCCAACTAAAGCAAAAATAACTGCTTAACAAGGTTAAATCAGGATTGTTCTCCTGCTTTGAGATGAAAACACACCAGTGTTACAGTCCTTTGCAGATACGTTGGAAAGTCTCTGAGTATCCATCATCTAGGGCAGTGGCCATCAACCCTGCTCTGAAAATCAGCCTTCCTGTGTTGTTTACTTGTGATCTAAACCACTTACTGTTCTGGTAGTGACTTTTCAGAACACTGACTGGGTGGTTTACGTGTTAGACACAGGATGAAACCAAACTCTGCAGAAAGATGGCTGTCTACAATGGCTGGAAACCACTTATCCAGAGTGAATGTTCAGTGTTACTGAACAGAGACATGGTCCTGTGCAAGACTGGAACGTTGCCTTCTTCACTGTCTGAGACATTTTAATACTCCAGGATCCCAAATCCTGCATTACCGTAGCACTACACAATAACTAGCAATATTGTGAAGCCATTTTCTATAAGAAACACAATCGCAAGGAGAAAAGCTGAGTGAGCAAAGAGGGAAAAGTTGAGCAAGCAAAGCAGTTGTTTCGAGAGCTGGGTAAGGAGGGGGTAACTAGGGCAACAGAAGAGCTGAAGGCTTTGAGCATACAGTTTGCATTTATTAATCACACACTCATGCAGAGAGAGAGCGAGAGAGATAGTGTGAGTGAGTGACTTCACAGGATAAAATCTAGCATCATAAACAGTCTAAGATGTAATTGTGTTCATATGTGATGCTTTGAGTTGTTGAAATTGCTACAGATACATCCCAGTGTATCAGTAGTCTACTGGGCAGGACAGTGCAGAGTATGTCCTTATTGAACCAGCGCATGTTGTAGACTAGATGAAGGTCTTTCTCAAGCACCTTTATCACAGAATATCAGGCAATACTGGAACAGGAGAAGGATTATGCTATATCTTCAGGCCGTCCTGAGGAGGATCCAAAAAGGTACTCTAATTTCTTTAATGTGTAATAAAATGTTTTATTCATAGTGGCTATATCTTTACTATCTTTTTCAGTGGCTATAGACTGAGCAAAATTATAGCCTCTTAAAACGCACCGAATAATTTTGTATTGTTTTCTATCTTGGATAGGCTGGTTGTGTCTTCTCATGTGTTGTGAAGTAGTGATTCATGAGTAGGCTACAGAAGGCACATGCCCTAGCCACCTTTTGGGCTTGGTGATGCTCTCTTGAAGCAATGCAGTGTGGTAATTGTAGTTAATAGCTTATATGGCTACTTTATTATTTACCTTATGGTTATTGACAGTGATTTTATTAGTGTTAAACAATTACATAGATTTGTGTATAGCATCAAAAGCTTACTGTGCTAGCTTTTTCCTGGTGAGTTTGCATGGTGAGTGACTTCACTGACGTGTATCTCAAGTAGACCTATGTAACAGATTTGTTCTAACAACTGCAATTAAGCTAATTATTTATCTGAAGTTGTTTACAGATGAAGATGAGTATCTGCATGTAGTGAAGTACACAAGATTTCTAATGAAACAGGACATTTCAGATGTCCTTTATCAGTTATGCAAGTAAAGTGCTTCTTAATTTGTAGGAGGAACCAGTTTATATTAGAAAAAATATAAAGATATTTAAATCATAACATTTGTTCCATGTGGTTTCAAAGTTTTCTATCTTGAGTTTTTGAAATGCATTACTGACAGTTTTTCTAAATTATATTTATATTAAATTTGTTTTATTCTAAAACACTTCAGAATCCTCCAAGATGATGCAGAGACTACATCTCTTTTTAAGGATCCTCCACTAGTCTCCTACAGATGAGACAAGAACATCAAAGGCATGCTCATAAAAAGTGAGATAAATGACCACTGAAATAATAACCGTGGTACTGTAGCCTGCAGCCACTCTAGATGTTCTCCATGTACATTTATTAACACAATCACTAAAATAACTGGCACATAAGGATCAATTGTAATCCACCATTCCTCATGCATCACTGCAGGAGTTTCTACTGCATTACGTGCAATAGATGTAATCAGCTTTACACTGGAGAAACCAAGAGGTTTGCTGATCAGTTTGCTGAACACCTTCGGACCATCAGAATTAAGGATTTATCCTTTCCAATGGCAAGGAATTTTACAATGAGCATTGCATACAAATGGGCATTGCATTAATGACACATCTGTTCGCACTGCCAATTGTTGCTATGACAGCAATGAAATTAGAACATTCAAAGGCTTAGAAAAACTCAACTTTTTCTAATATAAACTGGTTCCTCTTTCAAAGCACAGCTGATTAAGAACCTCTGAGATATATATATATATATCACAGAGAGGAAACAGGAAGCATCATGAAAATAAGGAATAGTATAGTGTTTTCTATTGTTCTCCTATGCCTCACATTGCACTTCATTCTAGTTCGAAAACTACCAGCTGTAAGTGAGGATTTGTCAGGCCAACTTTGATCTCAAACTGACAGTAGCTTACATGTGAAGTCATAATGATAGTGGTTCTTTTGTAGATTTTTGCCCCATTAGCCAGTTTGACCCCAAATAGCTGGTTTGCCATGAACCAGTCATTTACAGCTTTACACGTTTCCTTTATGTTGTTGGTTGTGTGTTCTTCAGCTACTGCCCTAAGTTGTGGTTTCTGGAAGAAAACATGATCTCATTATTGAATAATCCGTGTGGGGAGATGCCACCTCATTGTTCTAAGTTCCATGGCTAAAGCAAAGGTTACAACCTATTGATTTACTCTATCAATAGCCCATAAGCAGTCACTGAACGTGAGTGAGAGGCACACTACATCACTTTTTCCTCAGAGACTTTCCTTCTCTTTTATCTAAAGCAAGGGATTAGGCTCATGCAGCTCTGTGGCAATTAGCGTTTTTTTTTTTTTTTTGCTGTTATGCAGCTGGAGTGATTGGGAAAGAACACTCAGCACTTAAGTGCCTCTTGTTGCTATAGGATACAGAGGCCACATCATCAGCACTTCTGATTTAATGTTTTGTTTCTCGGAAACTCTTCTATTCTTATTCTCTCTCTCTCACACACACACACACTCTTTCTTTTGGAGGATACAGCATGGTAGCACACACTATACTCCTGTCACATGCAGCCCTGCTGTGATTAATTTGGAATACCTGAATCTGCATTGCAGTGGTAGTTTGAGATAGTCTACATACGGCTCTCTGAACTTCTGAACTTCTTTCTACATATGGGTGACGTGCCGTTACAAAGCACCTAAGACACACAGTCTTGCTTTTTTGCTACTTTGCAGATGAATTAATGGTCGTTGCAAAAACTAGAAAATGGTTGTTGTTTTTCCATCTGTTGTTTTGGAAAAGCTGTACAGCAGAGCAAACCAGAAACAGTTGGAAGGATTAATACCATCTTGCTATTGCCATTTATGCCATTTTTGTATGGATCCTGTTACACGGTGTCAGTTTTCAACTCCCGTTACTCAGTATTGTCTGGACACTTTCACATTAAATCCAGATGGCGCATTTGGCAGACGTCTTGGTCCATCACCGCTGCTTGGTGTCATCAGGGACCTGCGTGACCCTGTAGTTACGCAGGCTGATTACTGTCTCGTGCCATTTGAGTGACGGGTTACCCATAACCCGACAAATGTCATTTCGTAATTCTACTTTTATTCGCGTCTGGCAGTTGATCACCCACCATCCCACTAGCAGATTTCACACATTCTAAAGGAGGCACTCAGGTTGAGTCTAAATTAAACACAGCACTGCAATGTTTTTTATGTCTCTTTCATTATTAACTAACAGATAAAGACCAGAGATCAATTATTAATTACAGTCCACAATTTTACAAGCAAAGTCATTGGTCTTCCTGCATTAACAACCCGCAGCAGAGAGCCAGGTTGGCTGAGAACGTAGCTGTCAGAAGTCAGAGTGTGAGAGCAGCAGGCTGTCATCTCCTCCATTTACAAAGATATATTTGTTGTATTCTAGTATAACTGTGTGCCAAGAAAAGTACCAGAAAGGCATTGATCTTTGACTAATCCACACGACCAAACCACTGATTACATGCTTTCTTTATGCTGCCTTTTTAACTCTCAGGGTGGCTTGTTATATTTGGTTCCAAGGATTAGAGAGATAGGAATCGTTTCGGATTTTTTTTACACTGTTCTCTTGCTGTTGCTGTCCTGAAGGTGTTTGGTCTTTGGAGATGTTGTGTCTTAATGGAGCAGAACAGGGGAGGAGGATCCAAACACAAAGCTTAGTTTAATTCCAGATAGGGTGCAAAAAGAAATAAAACACAGAAACTGACAACCAGTGAACAGGCAGTAGTAAAAAAAAACAAACCCAAAAAACAAACCAAAACAACACAAGAGGGCAGAGGGCAGAGGTACAAAAACATGATCCAAAAACAAGATAAAGGGAAAAAAAAACAAAAACCGAGCAAAGCAAAAAGAAATAAATAAGTAAATAAACAATAATAAATCATGGAAGTAGAGAATAATAAGATAACACTGAGAAAGTTGACCAAGAGACAGAGATAAATGGGAATGAGGAGTGAATATAGGGAGGTGGTAATTGATAAGTGGACGGCAGGTTGTATGGTCTGTTGGTTAGTGATGACTGACTGGGTGAACTGGACTGGACTGGTGTGCACACTTGATGCACATGTTTCTGTGCCTAGCCAGTTTCTATCATTGTACAGACATGCTTTGGAAATCTGCTGTTTGCCTGGTTAAGTATGTTACTCTAACATTTGAACTATGTTACTCTAACATTTGAAGTATGCTACTCTTACATTTTCATTTACAGCATTTAGCAGGCAGCTTACAAAAGCGTAAAAGTTGTCTTCATGGAAGTGATCCTTACACAAGTGCATTAGGCCAGTGTCTAAGACTACAATTCCATTCAACTCCCAGAAAACGCACATTATTTATGCGGCACTTTTTTGTTTATATAAATAGGTGAGTGTGAGAAAAGTGATTAATCAAGGGCCTTAAAGCATCTTGAAATTGTTTGAGTGCCTCTTGAAGAAGTGGATCTTTGGTCTCCACTGTACGGTGGGGTGCAGAGCTTATCTCCATATGTCTCTTGTGGTGGTTAAAGATGGCAGTAGATTCTGTGTTTCATGATCCCTCTAGTTTTTGTTTTTGGGTTTTAGACAAAAGGTGAGCTCATAAATTTAATTACGCTTCTTTAAAATCGTCATATAACACCACACAGGCAAAACTTTTATATTTTACAAAAGGTTTTTCTTATTCTTTTTTCATTATTCATCAGCAATTATGGAAGTGAAGAACCAGGTAATAAATGCCTCGTTAAGAACAAGGAGCAGCACTATTGATTTGTAGTAGAATGATGCCTTGGGTTATCAGCGATGTTTAGCGGTAGATACCTTTAAGGGCAGATTTGTATTGATATCTAAGTAACAGAGATGTCTATGGAGAATAAACTTGTATTGATCTTCGTCTTCCTTTTGAGCTGATCTGTTAAATATACATTCATGCTCTTTCTCTTTCTCTCTAACTGTCTGCCTTTCTCTGCATGCTCCTGTCACGTACTGCCATCAGGTTGCATAATGGAGTTCCATAGCTGTTTTTTTTTTTCCAGCACTTTGCTGGCTTAAAACCACACTATGCTACACTAAACATCTAGGAAGGATTCACCTTCATGTCATGAAGTTCAAAATCAACCATCAGTTTCTGTTTGATTCTTTTGAAAACCACTTCGACATAACCATACACTTGTAGGACGTGCTTATATATTTTAGGAAGAGTAGTTTATGTTTCCTCTTGACCTTGTCTTGTTTAATAATTGCCCTTTAATTGTATTATATGCCGTTCTGTGTTTCAGGACTGTTACTTGTGTCTCAGTTAAGGGTATATTTGGCCTCTAACCTATGTGTGCGAAAGCATTTGTGTAAAATCATCTGCTAAATGCCATAGATGGAAATATACATTTAAATGTATTCCTGAGTACACAGCTGGGTATGAGACTGAAGTCTCTGAAGCCATATCCATGTACCGTATATAACTGAACCATATGAAGCCTTAGTTCTATATATGAATTTTATAGGGCCTGCAGGCTCACAAACAGTAAATCCATACCTGATTGTAATGGTGTAAGCACTTTATGATAGGTTGTTTAGCTGATGGTCCATAGGAGGAAAATATGTCTTCAGCATCAAACAGGTTTGACTCTTTGGTTTGTAGTTCAGGTAATGATGGTTGAGTCTAGCAATAAGTGGGGCTGTGGGTTAGGGCCTATTTTATCTTCTGAACACATTTGAACTTTGAGAGATTTAAGGCAAACTGTAAAGTGTGGAGCTTCCATTGATCACGCCTTAGACCTTCCATTAACCACGTCTTAGAACTTCGATTAACCACGCCTTAGAACTTCCATTAACCACGCCTTAGAACTTCCATTAACCACGCCTTAGAACTACCATTAACCACGCCTTAGAACTACCATTAACCACGCCTTAGAACTTCCATTAACCACGTCTTAGAACTACCATTAACCACGCCTTAGAACTACCATTAACCACGCCTTAGAACTTCCTCAAGGTCCATTAAATTAGACAACGGCACATGTGGTGTGATATTGTAGTGAAGAGCATGGAACCCTGATCTCTTCAGCTCCTTATGTTCTAAGAAAGCCATTTGATTTCTCGCTCAAGGCTTCCATGTTTCCTGAAGCCATATTCACTTTCACCTGCCTGGTCAGTTAGACAAGGCTGATGGGAAAAGAACCTTCCAAAAGGTAAATGTTTGCCTTGTCAACAAAATAGAAAAACCCAAGGGTGCTGTTCTTTGGCCCCATTGTGTCAAGCTGTATAACAGTGGCGGGGCGGGAGAGGCTTCTACTAGAACTTCGTTTTTGTTTCCAGTGTGGGAGAGAGTGCTGTGTTAATGCTTCAGGTTGGGGTGGATGGGGGCATACCGT
>JAOYMR010000018.1:8818831-8829445 GCA_025802075.1 Tenebrosternarchus preto | reverse complement strand
GGGGAGGACACCAAACAAACAAACATACCATGGGGAGGACACCAAACAAACAAACATACCGTGGGGAGGACACCAAACAAACAAACATACCATGGGGAGGACACCAAACAAACAAACATACCATGGGGAGGACACCAAACAAACAAACATACCGTGGGGAGGACACCAAATAGACAATACCAAATAAACAAACATACTGTGGGGAGGACACCAAATAGACAATACCAAACAAACAAACATACCGTGGGGAGGACACCAAATAGACAATACCAAATAAACAAACATACCATGGGGAGGACACCAAATAGACAATACCAAATAAACAAACATACCATGGGGAGGACACCAAATAGACGATACCAAACAAACAAACATACCGTGGTGAGGACACCAAACAAACAAACATACCGTAGGGAGGACACCAAATAATGGATATCAAACCTCCTCTCTGAAAGTTCTTGCCCTGCTATGGTCTGGTTTGGTGCTGTTTTTCTTGACTGGATCCATATATTTCTAACATTTACTCAAACAAAACCATATAATTTCTGATTTACTTTTTTCTGATAAAAAAAAACAACAACAACACGCACACTAATGTTTAGGGATATATAAAAGAGGAGTGGTTTGCATAATGAGTATTTTGCAGTTTATCAGTTCAACTCATGTTTCAAGTGATTATTATTATTATGTTAATCTATACTAGTGCCATATAAATCTATGCTAATAAGACTCATAAAGCAAATGCTTTTTTTTTTTAATGGAGAGTTCCTCTTTGTGGGACTGGAAGGCTTGCCGTAGTACTTCAAAGTATTTCAGCTAATAATATGCATAAAAACTCTTACAAGCCATGAAAAGAAACAAAAATTTCTGTCATTACCATAGCTGTGTGGGGAGGTGATTAATTTGATTGGATATTGATCTTTTTCTCTAATATTTTTTACGATCTAATTTAAATGTACTTGGTTGATTTAGTTTTTCTCTCCCCTGCTCTCTAGCAAGTCATCTACCGACCAATCCTTAGCTACTCCAGACAGCTTTGACATGATGGTGGAATCGTACGTTGGAAAAACCCAGAACGTTTATAATAATTGAAGCACCATCTAGCCGAGCCTCTGAAGTCACATTGGAATCGGGAGATACTGGGTAGCTCGGTCCCACGCTTCTGCTTCTTCAGTTATTTTACATTGGAAATCTGATAAGTCCACCTCAAATTAACACAGCACTCTGCTGACGGTGCAGTTGCAGGATGACACAATCGCGTCGAAAATGGCAGTTCTGAACCAACTTATGTGTTTCAACTTCATTCTACATGGAGAAACTTTTTTTTTTTCTCCATAGCATGTGGGGCAGAGAAGCTACTACTCTTGTCAGGCATGTAGTCTGAATTCTGTAGACCAACTCTAACTCGAGAATGACAATTGGACACAAAAATCCCATTTGGCTTCTCGTTTACTCTCGGCAGATATTCGCCACAGTTCAAGTTGAAGCACGATGCAATTTTAATCCGGCATTACCGTAAACCACCCAATCTTCTGAGATAAAATAAGACACATTCTGCCTTGGATTCTAGTCAGGTAGTCTAGGATTCTGTAAACAGTGAAACATCATCTTGGTGCCATACAGAGTTCTGCAAATTGCTTTTCTGGACCTCTGAAAGATTTATGAATGAGCTGCTCTTGGCACACTGTTTAACAGGCCAAAAATGCTTATCTTCCTCTGATGAAACCAATCACCCCGAAACCAAGGCTCAGAAAGTCCGACAGTGTGACATAAAACAGAGCGGAGGGAGGGGGAGGGGGGGCTACATGGTGACAGGCTACAGCTCTTCTCAGAGGAAGGTATTGCTTAATTCAACTTGTTCCAGTCAAGCAGGAGACAGTGACCTGTGTGAGATTCTCTGTGGGGATACAAGAGTGTGTGCATGAGTGTGTGTGTGTGTGTGTGTGTGTGTGTGTGTGTGTGTGTGTGTGTGTGTGTGTGTGTGCGCACATGCCCACGCTGGGATGATTTGACCGAGTGGAACCAGATCTCTAGTATGTTTAGCTAGAAGAGGCCACAAGAGAAGCTGGTCAAATGCAAAGTTTCTCCTTTCCCTTTGTACATTCCTACTGCCATAGTGCTTCTACCAACATTCCTTGATTTTTGAACACAACTGTTTCTCACTTTGAGCAGAGCCGTGTCATCAAAGAGTTTCGCTTAAATGGTCTGATATCCAGCCTCATGCAGATATCCATCCTTATGCAGCTTAAAATCAGTCTCAGTAGCCAAACCTGGGCACAGAATTAGATGTTTTCGTCAGAACAGACAGATTTTCTGCAAACGGATTTACCTAAAAATACACTGTTTCTAAAATTATTTAAAATGCTGCATGTTGGAAACCTGGAGTCAAAAAAGGAGATCCTCTATAATCACTTGATCCCATTGGGTTTGTGTCCAGATCCAGCATGAGTGAATCCTTTTTTCTTTTTTGTTTGCCGAGGACTGAGATGGGCTGTGCTGCGTGACAAGGCGAATGTTTAATCTTCCTCAGCGAGCGGGAAGAGAGCTACAGAGGTACGGAGACCACGAGAGAGAGAGGAGCATCTGCCCACGCTTCGCTCAGCTGCATGGAGAGCGGTCAGGCAGAGGGGTCCCGCTTCACGTAGCGTACCGAGCTTTAACCCCCTCACCTCACCCACTCCCCCCCACCACTCGGGTGGGTGCATGTGTGTGTGTGTGTGTGTGTGTGTGTGGATGCAGCACACAGCAACATGTTGTGCGGACTGCGGAAGGAAGTGAAGAACTCCTCTGGTGAGCGTTACACTTTGCCATTGTTTCTTTAAAGCGTCTTTGTTCCCTGTTTGCGCTGGACGTTCTCGGCACTAGAAAAAAAAAATTCCACAAATAAACACGTCTGGCGCGTGAATGTAATCAGATAGGGTTTGTTGCCTGCCCTGTGGATTCCGGTAACAAATATTGCTTTATTGTCTCACATGCTTTTTTTAAGAGCTGATCTGATTGATCATTTTCAGTAACTTGTAAGACTGTGGCTGAGGAAGCTGCTGTAGCCAGAATTTAGATTATTATTACACCGATAGCTCATGTGGTTTGTAAGCAGGTTTTGTGCAGGGACACTTGTGCATGGACCAATCTGTCCACTTGTTTGTTACCTTATTGCCGTCACAAGTACGTGTGTCATGTGCTTAGATTCGCTGATTCTCCATGTGCATCATCTCCTATCTTTCTGTAGTCAACATTTAAACTTGTGTATAGATCTACAAGTGTGACTTATACATTTGCAAAAAGTGTGCTATGATTCTACTGTAATGTAACAGAAAGCTCTAACAAAACCCCAATTTACATCAGTAGTTTGATTTACAAGGCAATGATTTTTAATTCCATTATTTAAACTGTTCATTTAATCTGAAACATTTGAAGGTGCTTCTGTCTCTTACTTTTTAGGTGCTATGGTGAGTTTTAAAACAGGTTAATCGGTCTCTCATTAAGTGAATCTTTTTTTGCATTGTATTACCTTGTGTTACATAAAGAACATCAAATATTACTGATGATTTCTTTCCTATCACAGCACATATAGGTTGAGTCTCCCAAATACAAACCTGTAATTGGATGTTAACTAAAAAGGGGCTTTAGGAAATTGTTAGGAGAGTGGAACGGTTGTCTTCACACTGCAGAGATTCAACACTACAATGCATTTTGGAAACCAAGCCCTGATCTAGTAATCTATCGATTATTGTATTGATACAGGTTCATGCTGCATGTAAGTGAATACTCGATGTGGTATCAAAGACACTCATCTTAGAAGTCAAGCCAGATCATGTTAAGATATTAAAAGTGCTCTCTGCTTTGTTGTCAGAGGATCGAGTGATCTTCCTCAGCTCTGGGGAGGGATTCAGGAGGCTGCAATGCATCTGTTAGGAACAGAAGCAGGAGTCATGCTACAATGATCTGTCTCATGTTCAGCCCATGGGACTTAGACGCACGGATGGGGTGTGTGGATGTGTGTGTGTGTGTGTGTGTGTGTGTGTGTGTGTGTGTGTGTGAAGCAGAGCCTTAGAGATTTTTGTAGAGGAAAACGAATAAATATGTGTTATGTGAGCTTCCTGGTGTAGTGAAACAGTAGTATTCCATGTTATAACAAATTCATTAAGTCTATAACACTAATAACAAATATTAGTTTATTAGATATAGATAGACATAATAGATATAGTCATTATTATGCTAATATAGGTACAGATAAGGTACTGTATATCTGTAATACATCTGCTTGCCCATTCTGTCACTCAGACACACAAACATATGAACACAAAAATTGCCATCGTGAGGGTGGATGTTTCACCAGTGCTGGCTTGGTACCTGGTGCAACAAGCAAGCCAGAGTGTTGTGTTTCTCAGTGGGCTCCCTAACACAGTTCCCTTGGTTTATGTACACTTTCCCCTGGTAATAGATCATGTGATAACAGATCATGTTGCGTTAATGGTGTTATTTCAGCAGAAGATCTAATGAGGCCTCTTTGCATGTGAGCGTAATTAGGCAGGAAGCCATCACTGTAGTTTTATGGGTCACTAAGGTTAGATAGGTAGGTATAATAAAGCAGCCAACTCCAGTGATCAGGCTGTAAATGCATCAAGTTATATTGAGATACCAAATTCCTGGATTCAGTGTGTATTTGTCCATGTGTCCACTATGTCTGTGTGTGTGTGTGTGTGTGTGTGTGTGTGTGTGTGTGCTTACTTTTCAGCATTAATCATTGCTAATCGTTTATGCCAGTCACCACCTTACTCACCCTTAAATTGTTTAAAAAAAAAAAAAAAGTGATCTACCGTGAATATGCCTTGGACAGCCAGCAGTTTTAACCAGCTCCTCTGCCACCCACATGCAGAGGGTTAGACCCCAGCCCGGCGCTGCCAAGTAAGGCATTTCTTCCCTTCATGTCTTTCCTCTGACTGATCTCACATTTTACACAGCTAGCAATTTGGAAGTACTTATTACACTAATTGCAGCTTGTTTTCCAGATGCTGCTTTTCGTGTTTTTTTTTTTTTACCATGTTTTTTGTCAGGATTGAGAGCGAAAGTGCACTTGGTGTAATTACATGCTTTTTTTTTTGAAGTCTTACTCTTACAATAATGCCCATAATCACTGCATATTTTGTAGCAAATTGCTTTGGTACCATGGCGAGGGGATAATGTGGCCCAAACGAAGAGTGTAGAGGCAAGACAAAGATGGCTGCAGCATTTTAATGAATTCTTTCAAACAATGCAATCCTGTTTGCAATTGATTTCTACCTTTGTTTGGAACGCGCTCCTTGCGGGGGATGATAAACTAGCTTGGGTCTCAGACCAAGAACACCTACTCTGTCAGTTCCCCACAGAACTATCACTCTTTGTAAGTAGCCTGGGTTGTTTCATTCAGTGCTCATCAGGAGATCTCCATGACTGACTGAAGATATACTGTTCCATTTAGTCCAGGCCCTGAAGTATTAACTCTGTGTAGTATTAACATCTCTCTAACATTGTGGAAACAGACGACCCATGACCTAAACTGCCTTCGGTGTTTCTACACGCCGTCTCCTCTCACCAAATATCTGTTGCCCCTCTTTATAAGCAGTTGCTCTTTGTCACTGGATGACATCCTACCATCACATAATTTCCCCAGGCCACAGAGGATGTTGTACGTTTGAGGGGTAAGCAGTGAAGATAATATCAACACAGCATTTGGAGGTGGTCTTTCCTTCATACCTGTCTCTGCCTGCGTTCTGTCCTCTTGGCAGGTTGTTACTTGGATTGTGTAAACTCGCGGTGAAACATGGCGGCAGCCTCGGGCTCTGATCGCCCTGCAGTTTCCTCTGGGGGTGAGGCTGGAGCGGCAGGTCGGAGGTCAGCGTGCTGGGATTTGTTTACGACCTGTCGAACTGCTTAATCCACTGCTGGATGGAGCGAAGCGTGTGGAACCTTGCAAATATCACAGAGGCTGTTCTTCTAAAGGCATCTTGGTTTATCCGTGACTCTCTTCTGGCTGGTCCAGGATCACTCAAGTAGTCTTACACAGTTTAGCTAAAATGGCCGGGGGAATTGGGGAAGGCTTGGGAGACGTGGAGGGACTTCAGAAAGCCGGTCATCTCAAGCGAGGCTTACCTCACCCTGTTGTCATGGCAATGCTGATTTATCCGTCGGCTTTGAAATCCTGCAGGTTCACTTGGGCCAGACCTCATCAGCTGTGTTTTTAACAACCACAGCTGCGCGCCAGTTAGATGCAAAACTCGTAAAGCTTAATGCTCAGATGTAACTTGTAACATGATTACTGTGATGAGTTTAGACTTGATCTGTGTGTGGCACTGAGGTGTTGTTTTTGTCAAACTGATGGCAATGAGAGGAGGAGAAACCACAACATAGTTAACTTCACAATTTAAGTTGGCTGCCAAAAACATGATTGATTTTGCCTGTCAAAAATATCTCCAAACACATGAAACAGTATGAAAGCAGCTCTTCTAAGCCATTTTCCCCAGCTTATACGCATAATATCAAGTCTGCGTGCTTGATAAACGGTTCGAGATTCAAATATTAAGTTGATTAGGATGAATCTAGGCGATGAATCTCAAGTACAGTAAACTCATTCCTTCTGTGTTCTGAACCAGCCTCCCTCCACCCTGCCTACAGAGGCCCCACCAGAGCTCACGGACTGACCCAATACTGAAGCTTCATCATACAGCTTGCAGGAAAAGACTGCTCTGCTGATGTGCTTTGATCTCGACCGCGGGGTGTCCTGCTGGCTTCGGCAATGGCTGTGCGTGCGTTTTAGGCAGGGGCAAGCAGGGTGAGGCAGGGTGAGGCGGGGGTGGGCGGGCCTGTGTTTCAATGTTCTAGAGAACCTTCACCACCACCCCCCCCTCTCTAGCAGAGGCAATATTGGAGCATTGTGTTGCCTAATTACAGTACTTACCTCTGTCTAAGTGTCAGGTAAAAGTTTACTTAAACAGCAGGTTACCTAACAGAAGCTGGGGTTTTCTCTAATGACAACGAATGTTTATCAGTGGCCTGGTGGTTGTTTAAAGGTTTGAACTGAATCTTCCAGTGGACTGAATACTAAGAACGTTTCATGGCATGGATGTTCATGACATGAACATGTAAATAAAACTTAAATAAGAGAGAGCTTTAATAAAATTTACTTTAATAAAAGTAAAGCAGTTGCTGCTTTTGTAAATGTGAATATGAATTTTACAAACGTGTATGTGTGTGTGTGCTTAAGTTGAAGTATGTGGTTGTGTGTTGTCAGTGTTTTTTTGCACGTCTCATATTTATATATCAGCCAGAGCACAGGCTCTCTGTCTGGTGGTGGGCTCTCTAGCTGCTAGGCGTTGATAATGTGGAGTAATTAATGTGGAAGTGTTGAGTCTAAATAATGAGAAAGCACAACCTCTCTCAGACTAGCCCCCCTGCCTTCATGTACTGACTAGACTAATTAGTACTGTTTGCTTAACCTGATAACTGAAATAAACAAATAAGTAAAAAAATAACACAAAGAAAAGAAAAACACAAACGAAAAAACTGTGGAACAACCACACAGTCTGTGCTGACAGGACCTCCATATTCAGGAATGACGATTCATTGCCAACATGCTACTTAACTGTGCGACTTTTTCCTTTCAGGTAAATATTGAGTAAACATTCTTGCCAATACCAGTCAGTATGATCACATCACTGAAGCTGTTGAGAAGTAGAAGGTTGTGGATGTTCATGAGGTTTCAGGTTGTAAGATGTACGTAACGTACACTGTTACAGAATGCGGTGTCAAGATTTATTGTGGACTTTCAGATAAGAACATCTTCCTGTGTGCAGAATGTCAGCACATCCATCAGGATACCAGCTTTGTCTCCTCTATCTCCTCTATCTCCTCTCTCTCCTCGTCTCATTCGTGAGCACAAAGTTGAGATTTATTCTCCTTTTCTGCAACTTGACGAAAACCAGATGATTCGGTGCTTCGCGATTGCGGCTGAGGCTCTGCGGCTCGAGCGGACGACAGCGAGGCTCTCATGCTAGTACTTAGTCTGACCACTGAGCCGTATCACTGAGCCGAGTTGTATCACTGAGCCGTATCACTGAGCCGTATCACTGAGCCGAGCCGTATCACTGAGCCGTATCACTGAGCCGAGCCGTATCACTGAACCGTATCACTGAGCCGAAAAAATCTCTCTCACATCATCACACCTCCACCACCGCCAGCCAGAACCACTGATAAGGATCAATGCAAAATGGATTGATGCCTTCAAGTGTCTACACCAAATTCTGACCATACCATCCAAATGTCGCTCAAAAATGAACATTCATCAAAGTGGGCAATGTTTTTCCAATCTTCTCTAGGGCTGTAGCCCATCTGCCTTAAGGTTCGATGTGTTGCCTTCTGCATACCTATGCTGTAACGAGTGCACATTTTGTGCCCATTCTCCTCTGACATATGGTATCAAAAAGTCATTGTACCCCAGAGAACTGCTGCTCACTGGATATTCTCTCTTTTTCTGACTATCCTCTGTGAAAATCCCAGCAGAGCAGCAGTAAAAACTCAGCCCGCCCAACACCTACAACTCTGTCACGTTCAAAGTTCTTAAATCACCTTTCCTCCCCCATTCTGATGCACAGTTTGAACTTCAACAGGTCATCTTGACCTTGTCTACCTGCCTAAATGCATGTTGGTTCAGTGTGACTGACTGATTTAGATATTTGCATTAACAAGTAGTGGAACAGGTGTACCTACTAAAATGGCCGGTTAGTATTTTTAGTTAGTTAGTTTTCCTATGCCTGTCAGCAGGATAACCGTTACTTTATGGCTCAGGAGGGAGTCTAATTAGAAATGTGATTTGATGCATGTAGTGCTCTGAAAGGAAGCAAAGACCTACAAACAGCGTGGAGCTATTCTGTTCAGGTATACATCCCAATAAACTATGATCTAAATATGGGGAAATGATTGAACAACCCTTTTAGACTACTGTATGTTTGTAATTTTACTTTGGCAATTATTATTTTATTGCGGTTCCAGGCACTGAGCTGAATATCAGAATAGACTGTCCTGAGAATGATGGCAAGACCTGAAAACAATACAAAGTTTATTCATAAACACAACCTCTTCAGCCACGGCAGTGTGGAAACTATCGGTTCTTCTCTCAGGTCCTTCTGTAATGCATTTTTTGACCATTTCACTTCTGGAGGTCTGATCTTTCTGCTAGAGTCACATACTTCAGCACGGTGGTGTATGGAGAGGAGTGGAACACCCCCAGATCTTATAGTTCAGCACGAGTCGTGTTTTTGCCGTGGGCGAGAGCAGGTGCAGTTGGCCGATACTATCTGAACGCTGCTGCCCGTGTTGTCGGGCACCTTTCCAGCTCCCTGCGTGTCTGTCTCTTTCGTTTCTGTTCAGGTGGTGACAAACTTACACAGCTGCTCGAGGTCTAACGCTCGCGCCAAAGGGCTAACGCTCACGCCTGAACACTAACGCTCACGCCCGAGCACTAAAGCTCACGCCCAAGAATTAAGCATGTTTACTTAATGGACTGAAGAATGTGACAAACCGTTAACCATTCACAATAACTGCCGTTCTCATAGACCTGTTTTTACCTTCCCTCGTTCTAACACAGATTGGTGTTTGTGAGAGCTCTGTGATGGGTGTGTGAGGGCTCTGTGATGGGTGTGTAAGACTCATGACTCTTCTCTCTCCAGACGATGGCTCTTACTCTAAAGGGAACAAGGAGTCAACAGGGCCTGACAATTCCCTCACCTCCAGAAGACAGAGTATTCCAGGTACCCTCAAAGCCTCCCTTTATCCCTCTCTCTCTCTCTCTCTCTCTCCCTCTATCTCTCTCTCCCTCCCTCCCTCCCTCATTCCCACACAAATGCTGGATCCCACCCTGGAGAGTTCCAGCACCACCCTCTTGCCTCCTCTCTTGTTTGATGTTGTAGAATGTGTTTATCTGCACCCCAGTGGGAATGTCTGCATGCTTCCTGGCAGGCAGGTTTAGATGCATTCTCGAGATGGAGAGCCCGGGGCTTTAGTGCACGCTGCTGGCGGCCTTCCCGAAGTGTTTCCCGCGGCCTCTTGAAAAGTGTCCCGCCTGTCTGAGTCGCTGTGCCGGATTGAACTGGCGTGGCTAACTAGGAGTTTCTCTCTTCTGCGCTCTTAATAGAAAAGGGAGTTTTTCAAGCAGTTTCACTACAGGCAGATGCAAGACCTGCACAAATAAACATGCAGTTTCCTCATCTGAAGCTAACTGCATTATCTTAAAACTCTATTATAATCGACACTAAAAGATAATGACTTTTTAAAACCGGAATATGTGTGTTATGCTGTTGCTGATGACTGTAAAATACATTTGTGTATTAAGTTTATGGAAAAGAAACGCTTTTTTCGTTATTGGTGTTGTCTTTATATAGTACATCAAATATGTTTCCACTGATAGTAGTTTCCACAAGCCCATCTGTTCCAAGACGTGGGCATTTGACTTGGTTTCTTCAGATACATCCATTCTTTCATTCATAGTCTTAACACTGACCACTAATTTAAACTCACTCCTACAGATTCCCATACGAGTCACATTAAGAGACTTTAAGAGGTTCAGGCTTTTGTTCAACT
>JAOYMR010000018.1:8799022-8818731 GCA_025802075.1 Tenebrosternarchus preto | reverse complement strand
TTCCACAAGCCCATCTGTTCCAAGACGTGGGCATTTGACTTGGTTTCTTCAGATACATCCATTCTTTCATTCATAGTTTCTTCTGGAATCTGTCTTAACACTGACCAATAATTTAAACTCACTCCTACAGATTCCCATACGAGTCACATTAAGAGACTTTAAGAGGTTCAGGCTTTTGTTCAACTATCATCTTAGAAAATACCACGTAAAAATAGCTCAGAACTATATGTGGACTCCATTCAGTTCGTTTCTGACGGCAGAACCAATGCTTACTGGATGTTGTTTAGCTGGTGGACCATTCTCAACACAGCAATAACAATGACGTGGTGATGTCACTGAAGTGGGTCTATGTATAAGTGTGTCAGGAACAACTATGGCTGACACACATTTCTACATGTGAGGTTGAGCTTCATCTACCAACCACAATCATCCAGAAAGTCAGAAGTCAAAGACACAAAAAGTTGCAAGTATTTTTTTTTTCTCAAAAATATACCCTCCGTCCTCCCGCTAGATTGAAAAGTAACACTCAATTAAATGCCTTTGGGCACATTGAACCCATTTAGCGTGGTTGGCAAGAATAAATATTTAATGGAGAATTAGGTCTAATCGCTTTCAGCTAGAGTTTAAATGATCACTGACTTCTCAGAGAACCTCATCAGTTTGCCATGTCTCACCACAGCTTTGAGTTTGGGCCAAATGTAATGTTTAATAATGAAAGCTTAGCGAAGGGAGTGCATACAGACGTGGAATACAATAACATCTGAATGGAATCACAGGGGAGGCTCGAGTCCAATCAAAAAGCTCTTTATTAAATGAACATAAACCAAAAGACCAGCAGCGCCAGAGCTAAAGTCCTGACCAACGTAGCGAGAGACGAATACGGGGGCTTAGAAGAACAGAGTAGCATATCTGCTAACTGCACATGAAGCACATGAGTCTGTGAGCAGGATGGATTTGTTATGAGCAGGTTAAGTGGTGGCAAGTGTAAGAACTCTGGGGAAGGTTGTCCAGCGTCTGGGTGGTTTGAAGGTGCATGCGTGACGTTACCGGGCGCGCCTGTGGGGTGGTGGTAGTTGGAGTGCGTGAGGGTTCTTGGGAATTGTAGTGTTGCCTAGATGCGGGTTAATACCTATGTTGAGAGTGCATTACAAATACTTAATCAGCTTGATTGAATGAATTTAGTGAATAAACACCCAGGATTCTATGACAATAATGGGTCTCAAGGCCCAGGAAACAACCCACCACTGTCTGAAATTTAATCAGTTGTATTGCATTAATTGCTGTCAAATGAAAATGAAGGAATTGGAGTCTATGGCTTTATCTCTTGCAGGAACACTGGGTGTCCATTTAGAAGTAAATGAGTTTTTAAGTGCATGGGTTGTTAGATTTATTGCCTCTGAAGGTTTAAGTTAATTAGCTTTTATTGTTATAAGCAATGCTTTGCACGTCATTGAGTATTTTGCACAGGTTGTTTTCCATTCCAGAATTGAACTGTGAATAACGTTGTTATGTTATTCACAAAGCTTTATTAGCAACACCCTCCTTGATATTTGCTAATGACTGTCCATTGGTACCAACTGCATGTCAGTAATTTGCATCCAAGAATTATGCACATGTCTTATTAAGGAGGCTGATTTTCTAAATTTGTATATATTTTTGCAGGTCTTACCTCTGCATTTCTTACTAATTTAGTTTTTAATTCTTATCAAACTTTAGGATCCTGGCAGTGACATCAAGTCTTATCAACTGTGTGGATCATTTACAGCCATTGATTTACCTGTGCTTCTAACTGTGTTTCTAGCTGTGCTTCTAACTGTGTTTCTAGCTGTGCTTCTAGAATGATAAGCTTAGTGTATGTATCATCTGAGGATATCTTCTCAGTTTGAGTTCACCTCTTCCCAGTTGAGTTACTTCTCAAAAAAAAAGCTGTTTCTGAAATCTGCAGTAATAACAAATGCCATTGGCTCTTTCCTGGAGAGCGAGCGTGCCAATGTGGAATGGAAACCACTGTTGAGCTTCTTGTCATTTTGAAAAAGTTGAATCTAATTTAATCTAATCTAATTTTCTCTGCGAGTCCCGTGTCATGTGACACGTGACACGTCTGTCGGCGTTAAAACACTGTTGAGCAATCACTCTTAAACCCTCTAACTATATGCGTCATTTCTCTTCTGCCTCTTCTAAGCCGTAGGAGCTCTAAAGAGAACTGATTATATTTCCAGTGAAACAAAGTGGATTTGCTTTGCTGTAGCTACTGTAGATTAGCTACACATTAATGTTTCTTCATATAAAACTAACACACTTAAATCTCCATCCGACTGCACCCTGAAAAGGTTTGATTTAGGCTTAATGTAGAAAATAATTATAATCAGTTTTTTTAAGTGTTACAGTAGATATATGGTCCACAAACAAAATCAGAGTTTGGATCTCTTTTTGCTGTAAGAGGCATTTTAGAATGACTGGCCTACATCTGAGCAATGGATCAGAGTAACCGTCTGCTGGTTGAGTGGCTCCTAGTGGTCCTGTAAGAGAGCCCAGCGTAGGCCGACCTGATTATGTAGAGCGGGTGGTGTTTTCGAGCTGCTCAACACCCTCCCTGGGCCATGCGGCGTGTGCCGCGCGTGTGTTTCTGGATAGAAGAGCTACAGGGGGTGACGCTGGTGGAGCTGGTGAAGAAAGAGGGCAGCACCCTGGGCCTCACCATCTCAGGGGGGACAGACAAGGACGGCAAGCCCCGCGTCTCCAACCTGCGGCCAGGAGGCCTGGCAGCCAGGTAAGGGGCACACACACACACACACACACGCATACAAGCAAAACACACAAACACATACACCCAAACACATACATGCTCACGCATGCACACATACACACCCCTTATCTCCTCTCTGTGCCATATCCACAGTTAGACAAGTCAGAACACATCAGCAAATCAGAGGATGACAACCAGAGTCACATGACATCTCACTAGGGGGCAGAAATCCAAAAGAAAAGGTCTATTCGCGTTGAGATGAAAAATGGTGTGTTCAGAATTTGCACTTTGGGTAAAAAACATGGAAAGCCAGCGTCTCCTATAAAGGCAGGGAGTGTAGGTTGTGAAGGGATGTAAACACATCGATTTGTTTGTTAGATGTTTAGGATTGTTTAGCGCACAGCAGGGGTTGTGTGCTACAAGAGTTCTGAGAAACAGAATCATGCTAAGAATGAACAATTAACCCCAAAGGCAGAATAGCAGGTGAACAGAATGTCTGTTTACTATATAACTCACATATTTTAATAAAATGGAATAATCTGTAAATAAGTGAATTATACAAGTGCAACCAAGACAACTTTTATTTATTTTTTATGTCAGCATTACAGAGCTAGAAGTGAGAAATACATTTCCATATGCAGCATTTAGCAGAAACTCGTGTCCAGAGAAACTTTACACGAGTGCTTAGTTAACATCTTCAGTGTTATAACGTTCCCTTTTCTTCCTGATCTCGGGGTCTGATGTGCTAATTCCTACAGTGGAGAGTAGAAGTGCTCCACAAATGTAATATAGTTGAGCAAACAGGGTTTGTTTTCCTGTGTTTATTGTATTTGATTGTTGACACTTTTGGCGAGTCAGCAGTTCTGCAGATGCTATGCATGACTCACTGTCATCTGTGTAATGCCTTGTTCCTTTGGCGAGTTCATCAACTGTCAGTTTTAACTGTATTTCAGCTTTCGCAATTGAACCAATTTTATTGTAATTGCAGTTTGTTTTAAATAGAAACACACTCATCACATATCTGCTACAAGTAATTTCATCCTGAAAAACAAGGGAACATTATGAATATTGTGTGCTGTAGATTTAATATTCAGTCTTACTTTTAGGTACATTTCAACATTGGTTTATGCAAAATACTTTAGCATCAGCGGAGAACAAAAATCACGAAACACCATCTACTCATTCAGTGAACAGACTGTGAATGTTTTATTAAAGAAATGTCACCAAGAATAGATAACAGGAAATAGAGAAGGGTTAGCTATAAAGAACACATCACAAAGACAGAGAAACACACTCCTAATCTCTGCTTAGGCAAAAAGTAAAGGCCATATTCAAAACATGGTGCTACACAGTTCAGCTAATTAACTAACACATTTAGTATTGGAATTAAAGTCTGTGGAGAGGAGCATGGCATTCTGGGAATTCTCATTGTTCTCTTCCATACAGACGTTCAGTTCATTTTTGCTTTTCCACTATCCATGCAACAGAAATAGTCCGGCCATATGCTTCTGGCACGTCACTATTCTTACTGTAACATGGGGCAAACAGTCAGACACTTGTAAAGTTATTTACTTATTTAATGCCACTAGTTGATATATTAGCAAAATAAACAACAGCGAAACAGAACATTAAACAGAGCCATAGTTGATGCAATATGTAATCCAGAAAAACACAGAGCAGAACCGGTACACAGGCATCAAATCCAAAGTGGTAATCCAAAAAAAACAAGAAGAAAACGAAAGTTCATACACAGAAAACGTAAGAACATAGGAAACTGTTCAGTATTCACAAAGATAAATGTGGCATTATTAAACTGCCTGTCCTGATACACAACCGCTGTATGTGGTGAATTAAGAAGGTAGGAATGGAGGAATTGTCTTAATTATGTGATGTTACTTATGTAATGTTAAATCAAAAATTTTATATGAATAGGAAATGCTGAATAGTGAATTTCTGCCCAAATAAAACATGGCCAACATGTACTTTTTGGTCTGCACTACCACCTTTGGAGAATGGAACTCCAACATAATGTAACCATATGTCATCATTGTTTTATAATCATTTCTAATCCCTGAATTCACCCCCTTGAGGATTTTTGGTACATCCCTCGTTAAACTCGGATTACGGTAACCGTAACAATAAGGACCGCACTCCCATTTCTCTTAACCTAACCCCACATCATCTGCGGTCCAGGAGCGACCAGCTGAACGTGGGGGACTACATAAAGTCAGTGAACGGCATCAACCTCACCAAGCTGCGGCACGACGAGATCATTAGCCTGCTGAAGAACGTGGGCGAGCGAGTGGTGCTGGAAGTGGAGTATGAACTGCCCCCAGCCGGTAGGAAGTTGAGTATAGTCACATGACATGTGGCATATATATATATATATATATATATATATATGCAAATAAAGTGCTTCGAAACCTTCTACAAATTCAGAAGCACTTTGCTGGCATAGCTGATGAACTTCTGTTGAACATTCCTGTTTCTTTGGAAACCTTGTGGACTTATTTTGGTACATCATGCATTTTGTCAGTAGAAAAGCATAACCCTAAATGTGTGCATGCAGAGTATATTCTTCACAGTACAGCAGTGATGTGTTCTGCAAATTCTGGTTCTAGTAATCCGTAGCTTTCATTACAAAACTAGTTTTAAGAACTAGTTTTAAACCTGTATTTTTTCTGGTTTTGTACTGGCTATGCAAAGTCTTTTTGAAAGTAAACTCAGAGATTATCCATCGGTGCATATGTGTGGAATATGAACGGTCTGGCCTAAGACAACCTTGTGTTCTACCTTAAGGTGATTGTTTTCCCATTTGTCTTTGCAGCGAGTGTAAATGTGATAGCCGTTGTGGAATCGCCCTCCCTGGTCTGTCACGTGCCTGGCAGACATACTGGGCCACTTCATAAGCTTTAGTGCTTCTGGCTGACCTTCCAGTGTGTGCTTGGTTTATGTGTGAATCTGTTTACTGAAGTGGCTGCGAGGTTGGCTGCTGGCCCGGCACAACGTGGTGATTTAATGAGCGAGGAGACGCTGGCCGTTTCACGCTTACCCGTTCCTTCTTTGTGCTTTAGCCCCAGACAGTACCTCAGGTGTTATATCTAAGACAATCGAGATTTGTTTGCACAAAGAAGGCAACAGCTTCGGCTTTGTCTTGCGTGGTGAGTACGTGTCTTTTTTTCTTCTTTTCAGTGACTGGTTTTGGTAATTTTGTTATAAATATAACTAACCTTGCACCATTGTTTATTATTTTATTAGGCACATTCCTCTATTAATTCAGCATCACCATTTAACTAAGCAGAGGAACAGTAACAGTTGTTCGGCATGTTGTGAAGTTTTACTGCTATTCCAGTTTTGTTTTATACGTTTTATGTAGGAGGTTCTCATGAAGACTGGCACAAAACCCGGCCATTAGTAGTGACGTACGTACGGCCAGGAGGTCCTTCTGACAGGTACACGTGAAACAAGATTTTGTCCATTTTTCTACTATTGTCATTATTGTCTTATTATTAGTGACATACTACTTAATATTTTTATGAAAATTTTGAACCTGTGGAATAACATTATGTTGTACCTGTACACTGCCTGGATAATGTAATTATGTAATTTTCTCTCTTAAAAAATTGCTTAAATGCTTCAGCATTACAAACAAAGCAGGAGGAGAAACATTCTCATTTCTTTAGTGTTTCAGTATTTGCTTCCTTTTTCATGTGTTCGCTCAATATTGTTTTTTTCCTGATGCTTTATATTTGTTCTAAATACGTGTCTTTTAAATGCATAAACATGTCGATAGTACCTATTTATCATTCCTATTCCGAACAGCCTTATGGAAGCAGTTTTTTTCAAGCCTGTCTGGGCTTCTTAAATCTGGAGCCAGCACAGATGTGAATGGGGTTTTTGCTGTTCAGAATTGTTTTCTTTCCCACACTGTGTATGGTGGCTCCACACTTTTGGGTCCTTCCATGCCTCATCATGTCACTCGTCATAGACAGTTTGAATCAGATCTCCTGGTGAATGTACCTGAATGAAGGCAATGAGCTGGGTTTTTTTTTTTTTTACTTTAGAGAAGATTCATACGAGTTGTCATGCTGCAACTCATATGCACTTTTGCACTGAAAACAGTGCAAAAAGCCCACATTTATTCGACCATTAGAGTCAGTAGTTGGATGTTTGTAGGTGATCTCAAAGAAACAGGGAATGTTTTAGTCTAACTGTATCATCTATGCTAAGACTATCAGTGGGAACTGGTTTAGGTCACATATTTTGTGCAATGGATCAGTTAAAGTCAGATCTTTGAAGTTGTTTTTATGTTGACCAGAACAGTTTCCTACACTGATGTAGGTAAGTATAAATGTAATGGACTTTCTACACTCATACAACAAAAACCTGTCTGGAGGATTAATTTTTTTCTGTTTCACTGGACATTTCTGCCTTTAATGTATTTCTTGAACTGCATTGTCTAGGAATATATATTGGAATAAGATATGATCAGATAATCTGGATGAAATAGATAATCTGGATTGGGATTAATGGGCAATATATATGTATTGGAATAAGATATGAACAGATACTCAGTATGAAATAGATAATCTGGATTGGGATTAATGGGGAAAAAACCTTGGCAGGACATACCTGATCAGTGAGGAGGATGTACCCCAAAGCACAGACAGAGGGAGAGAGAGAGAGAGAGAGAGATTACTTCCATCTGTGGCAAGTGCAAGAAGAATAATTGAACACACTGCATCTTAAAGCAGCACAGTCTGTCAGTGTTCGTTCCAAAGCGCTGTGGGTTGCTAATATTCAAATGCCCCATGACAGGCTGCAGAGAGCAGAGCCAAATGTGCTTTTCCTATTTTCTCTTCTTCTGTCACCCAGAGCTCACCGGGCTCCATTCTGAGCTGTTTCATTCTGGTTCTGGCATTTTATAAAACTGTTTGGAGCGTCAGCTGCAGTGTTTGCCCCATTTTTGATGTGTAAACATCACATATCCAGGAGGGTTGGAGGTTGGGAGGCATTTGCGCCCATTTTAAACATTCAGACGAGCCTTTAGTTCTGGCACAAAGACATCTGTGCCATATTGCAGGCTCTATGTTTTCTCTTTCTTCCAGTGCAGCCAGTGACCCAACAACGTACAGCGAACAAAGCTGACTTCAGACCTGAGATTTCAGCACATGACGTGCTTAGTGTTTGCATCATGTACTTCCCTCTGATGACCTCATGTCTTGCATCTTGGATTCCCCTTGGATTACCTCATATGGGTCCTTAGGTTTTTTTGTAAAATGTAGGAAAACATGCTTTCATTTATGGAGCTGAAAGCTGTTTATAGGCTTTCCTATAAGTGACAGTAATTTCCTATAATAAATAGAAGTTGTACACAAGGAGCACAAGCTTTACCACAAACATTGTCAAACTTGCAAATATGAGACAATGAAAATTACTACCTGCTACACTACACTATAAAAACTCTAAAGACCACATATCTGGGCCATTTTTTAAGCTAAATTGCCAGATGTGTTAGTAAGTAAATAAATTTACAGAGATTTACAGAGCATGTCTATCATTTCCACTGAAGTGCTGTACAAAGTCATGAAAAAAAGTCACGGCTCAGCACAAAACTTTTAAAATAGGTAACGAAGTGTTGGCATGTACCATCGATTACTGAAGCACATGACCGTAAGCCCCCCCCCCTCTCACCCGCGACCTGCCCTGTTCTTGCAGGGAGGGCACCCTGAAGGCAGGTGACCGGCTCCTAAGTGTGGACGGTGTGCCCTTACACAGTGCCAGCCATGCCGATGCCCTCAGCGCGCTGGCCCAGTGTGGCCTGGAGGCACTCTTTCAGATCGAGTATGACGTGTGTATTATGGGTGAGTGCAGCTCCTGATATGATATTATAGATGATATTCATCTATAATATAAGTATTATGGACTCAAAGAATGTTATGTGTAAGTTTTGCTGTTTGATTACGGTCTGAAAGAAGAAGACCTTTCACCAAAACAGACCATAGTTGCTATGGCCAGAACCTATTCAGTATTCAGGGGTTCAGTATTCAGCCTAAACACTGACTTCAGGCTTAATTCTTGTTGTTGAGCTACAACACATTTATCAGCACAGCAGTGCTGGAGTTTTTACACATGTTAATGTTGTTTTAATGATGTTGTAATCACTCAACAGACAGTGTACATGCGCTCCCTGTTCTGCGTGTGTGCAGAATCCCATGATGCGAGATGTATTGCTTGCAGATGTATAATAGTTTCGACTTATTTTGTAACTTATTACGTTACATAACTTCAAGTTGGGTTGCGTGTTTGTGTGTGTTCATGATGTAGGTGACTTCGCCTAAGATGGTCTTCTCTGTGGCATTACGTGCTCCACCATCCCCAGTTTATCCTTTTGACCTAAAGTTATGGCTTAATATTTACATATTTTGGAGACACCACATGACTCTTCTCTGCCTGTTTCTAATGACCCCTCTCATATGACAACACTGCCTGTTCCATCCATCTTATCAGTAGATTATTGACTTCAAGTCAAACTGCAGTAGGGAACATTGGTCTTACCCCTGTACTCAAGCCCAGCCACACCAAGCCAGTGTTGGCACCAACTCTCTCCCCTGGACCCATATTTGTGTATCAGACCCTATCAAACTCTGTATGTGGTCAGAGATGAGGTCTTGCACCTCTTTAATTATTCTTCGACGGTTCTTTATAATGCTGTGTTGCTTAAATTCAGATCGTATTTGTAAATGACAGTTCAGCTGTATGTGTCCTTCTTGTTGTCCTGGGCAGTCAGCCAGTGAATCTGCAATATCTGCAAGCAGCTACCACACTGTCCACCACAGCTGGCCGTATCTCACCGCAACAGGGTTCTGATTTCATATTTTCAGATTCTGTAACGAATGCCTCTGGTCCGTTGCTGGTGGAGATAGCCAAGCTTCCTGGAGCAAGCCTGGGTATCACGTTGACCACGGCCACACACAGGAACAAGCAGGTCATCATCATCGACAAAATCAAAGCTGGCAGCGTAGTAGACAGGTGACCGATCTTCCACATTACCTTACTCCTTTCCCACTACCAAGAGCTTTTAGGCTCTGTGGTTTCTTAAAGCAAGTCTCAATCATAGACAGTAATGATTTACAACCTCTTTGAAATGAACCATACTTTTTAGATCATGTAAATTTTTTAACCACTAATAATGTCTTTATTAAGAGCCTTACAGCACTGAACCAGTCAGTCACTGGTGACAGATTCAGCGCCTCCTCCATGTGCTTGTGCAGATCGGGAGCTCTCCACGTGGGCGACCACATCCTCTCCATCAATGGCACCGCTACAGAGCACTGTTCCATGCTGGAAGCCACCCAGCTGCTCGCTAGCACCTCAGACGTGGCCAAGCTTGAGGTCCTGCCCGCACATCAGACGCGTCTCCCCAGCAAAGCCCAGGACACTGGTGGGAGGAGCTCGTTAGCTCATGAAGCCTGTTGTTTCATAATATCTATGCAAAACGTGGAGTAATCAGCCGCGTTCAAGAGTCGCGTTTCCAATGGATATTGGGTGTTTGTTTTTTTTTTTTGCTTGGCTGGCACCGCATCAGGGTGTCAAAGCAAACGAATGGAATAGAGATGTGGGTTTGAATTTAATGATGGGGTCATTTATCATCCATGATTGCTGTTCCTCAGGGGAGAAAAGGTACAACTGAGCTAGAAAAGCGTTTTCAGAAATGTTTTTTTTCATCCTGCCCCTACTGGGAAATCTCCGATCAAACGTTCGATGGCTTTTCATAATAATGAGACTTGAACTGATTGAATTTAGGCGTATGAAGCAGGGAGCGGCGAGACACAAAGACCTGAGCGTCGTACTCGGGGACGGTCTTTCCAAGTTCACGTCTCAGAGGGGTGTTTTATTTTATTTGACTGCAGCGCTGCATGTGAATAGTTCAGGAAGGCGAGAGGCAGGACAAAAGTCCCCTCTGGGAAGGGACAGGGAAGAGTGAGAGCAGAGAGCTATATTTACGCCGGGTCTCGGGAGTGCCGGGGTCACTCCGGATTTCGGCCCCTGCGTTTGCTGTTTCGAATCTGCTTGGACACCTTTCGGACTCTGCCATCCGCTGCTCTCCGTGGTGCTGAAGTTGTGCTGGGCCGGCTTGTGGCCGGTGCGGGTCCAGGTCTGTGGGGCTTGAGGCTTTGTAAGGGCTACTGTGTTAACCATGTTTTACAGCTTCCCCCCTGTTCAGACTAAATGACTTAGTAGTAGTATTTTGGATTGCTTACGTAAGGCTTCCCTGTTGGTGAAAGAGCTACACTGTGTGATGTAACACAATACTGCAGTGGTGCAAAACATGATTTTTAGCTAAACATAATTTCTAGAGCAGTGTACTTTATGCTTGCTAGCCAGCTATAAGACTGAGTAGATTAATATGGTGCATAAAATGTGCTGTCCATTGATTTACTTTATACATTACTGTGAAACCTATTCTCTCCTTCAAATAATATGAGGTGTATAACACTGGTGGATCTCAGGCAGTATTTAGCGGTTATCGGTTATAGTCTATAACATAAGACAATGCAGTCAATAATGATAAACCTAAATACTGGATTTTCCTCCCATATTAAAATAAAGACTTTTTAGGTAATATGTAAATATTTTTAAACTTTCGAAACACATTTACTCCAACAAGACCATACAGTTCATGTATTGAATCTAAGTCTGTTTTGAAATCGCTGGTTCTCTGATATCATGAAAACAACTCATTTACATGAATCCACCTATTCAACCTTATATCTGTATTAAAGGTGCAGTAACAGAAATAAACTGTTTAATTCTAAGGAATAAAGCCAGTTTCAAAAATGGTGATATAAAAATGAATGGACGGAATGAACGTAATGAATTATAAACATTATAAGTGAACATCAAAAAAAAAGCATAAAATAAAAAATAAGATGTAGAACGTGGGTTCTTTAATCTTCTGGCAACCGGTGTAAACTAGGCCACAGTTCTTTCTTAGTTATTATCATATCATGAATATTATATTCCACTCTCACTAGAGTACACAGATCGAGTCCAAATGAGAACATTGGAGGCAAAGACTCATACCCTATGCACACACACACTCTCACACACACACACACACACTACTAGCCTGCTCTGTCATCTCATCAGCCGTCATCTCTTTTAATTAGACTCTCTTCCTGCTTTACGCGACCCCATGAGCTTAGGACTGTGGGCCAGATATAATCATGGAGACCCACTCACTCTAGAAATCACACAGAGACCCACAACTCCAGCTCTGGTGGGGGGGTTTTGTGCTCTATTTATATGCGGGAACATTTGATGAACAGATGTTTAATGGTGCACAGCACAGCGGTTTAATGGACTTATTTCATTTTCATCGTATTAGGCTCTTATGCTTGGCCTTGGTAATGTTTTTGTGTTGCAGAATAATTTGTTCTTTAATGCTTTGATAGCTGGTGAAGCTTCTTTTATGATTAACTAATTTAGTAAATGTTCGCAGTAATAAATGCTTTTAGAAACTGCTTTGGGGGCAGATTGCAAATTCCCGATTCTCTGCTGAAGTTACAAGAACGCAAAGGGTGTAAATTCCTATGGCAGTTGTGCTTCCTCAAGCTTTGATGTTCTTCGAAGCCTTCCTGCCATCAGAGGAGCATCCCCCCCCCCCACCCCTTGCATGCTCCTCTCTTTCATCCCACACTCCCATCCTGCTCCACGGCGCCTTCTATGTGCCTCCATCCCTCATAGCAGCTTTTCGGAAACCCGCTTCCCCGTGGCTGAACGCCCCATCGCCCACTTGCACATTCGTCACTTTACCCGGACGAGTTCTTGAGTTTATCGGGTTTACTCTCCCCGTTTACCCGCACTGTTTATTGGGCTGCTGGACAGTAGCGTAGGTAAAGAGTATCCCTGATTCATTTTAGACAATCGAACATCTTGTCTTGTCTTGCGAGACCTGATTCATGACACTAAGTGGGTCAGCTCCCTCCGAGCACTGAAAGGGGATGGGAGGGAATATGCAAGGTTGTAGGAGATGGAAAGCAGCATTCAGGAACATGCTGCGGTCTCCAGTGAGGCTTTAATGAAGGAATGACACCCAGCAGCGCGGCTAGCTTTGATGTTACCGTGGAAACTCGACCTGCAAAAAAAAAAAGCATAGATATATTAGTTTAATGTATTGGCCCTCACCACATGAAAGTTTGATCTCCTTTTTTTTTTTTGTGATGTCTTGGGTATGAAAAATGTGAAGAAGTGACATATGTTAATGTATGGAGTGCTATGCCAAATTTAATGGCTTGCTATACCGGATGGGAACTGGCTTGTATGTTTTTGAAGCTCTCAGACATCTTTTAAAAAAAGTGTTTTTGAGTTTAGCTTGCATTCTGTGACTATAACAAAGTCAAAGTACTAATGATTGTGCCACACATTTTGTTAAAAAATGCGAACAGCTCAATGACAGGAGCCTTCGTGCGCAATTTTAACAGTCCTCATCTGAAAAATTAGTCGTGGTTCAAACCTAAAAGCTTCTCACGTCTTAGTTTTGAATCCCATAGATTAGGTGCTCTGGGTGGCTCTTTGAAGCCAGTGTTGTAATCTTCTTAATGCACCACAACTCCCAAAGTTGTGACTCCTAGACTCCCAGATGACTCATGGTCGTTCCTGACGTCGTTTTGCATCTTCTTTCCCGTGGAGGTGCATTTCCCGGTGGTAGGAGGCACACATGCTTAGCCTAAAACCTCGAAGGAGGCGGGATTTGCCGCTGACGGATTTTGGGGATCAGAAAGCACGTCCATGAGGACGGCAGCGCTGACCTCGGTGCCCGAAAGGCTGTCCTGCGATGGAACATTGGCATTAGTCTCCCAGCATTTCTGCAGGTGCTGATCGAGTTTTGGCGGTGAGATTAGTGGGTCTTTTGGAATATTTTTGTGTGCTGGGAGTGTGTGGATCTTATTAAACATGTTAAACACCAGGTGTTTTAAAGCTTCTTAGATTTTTGCTCATCCCGAGACAGAGGCTGAAAGTTGGCAAGTGCCTGTCGGCTCTTTCGGCATGCGTGACGATCACCTGAACCCTCGTTCATCCCTTCCATCCTGTATCACAGTGAATACTAATGCTGCCTTCCAGAAACTACTTTGTGTAAGACAAGCTCAGTTAAATCCAACTTTTTTTTTTAGTTTGTTGATGTAAAATCCGCATGGAGTACTGGGCAGTCACGTTGCAAGTTTGTAGATATAGACGTTGACAAGGTACCGGTGTGATCCAGGCACTACAAATCATGGTGGATGAGTCCATACTATTCTTTAACATTCTGTCTAATAACCATTCAGTATAAACAACCATAATAATAATTAATAATAGTTCCATGATGTCATAACGAGCCCAAAAAGCCCTTGACTCATGTGGCAAACATTGTTTCTCTATTGCTATAGAAGATGCTGCAGCACAGAGCAATGAATGGAAGCATAGTTTGCAAACAAACAAACGCGCACACACACACACACACACACACACACACACACACAATTACTCATTCTGCCACTAGCAGACAGGACTTTATTAACCTGTTCCAAATTAACTTCCTCATTGTCATGCAAGAACATTCATTATCCAGGATAGTGTATTAGAATGGAGATGATCGTTCAAATAGGACTTCAGCAGACCTGTGGGACTCCAGATTTCTAATGTTGGAAATATGAAAGTAAAGCAGGATGTCCATGTGAACCTCTCTGTACATTTGTACAATCTGAGAATTAACCAAACCTTTTTGGTTTGTTTTTTGATTGGGTGGAAGGAGTCATTTAAATGTGTCATCAGAATATTTAGAACACAATTAATGATTATGGATTGCTTGTGCATTAAGTCATCCATAGGAGTGGATATGCCTTGATGATATGCCTTGTGTGTGTGTGTGTGTGTGTGTGTGTGTGTGTGTGTGTGTGTGTGTTGGTTTGTACAGTGAAAGTCCAGAAGAGTGACCACCCACATTGTTGGGACCCGAGTGTGAACTACTGCCACTCCCAGCACCCTAGTCACTGTAAGAGCTCCACGTGGACCTCCACCTGCAGCAACCCCTCCAGCACTCAGGACTACTGCAAATGTAACTACCAGCATCTCACAGCAACAGCGAGGCTGCAGAAAAGGAATCCAAGCAAATCCTTCTGGCCCTCACCCTTGCTGAAAATGGACCCGGATCATTTCATTACCCTAGAGCAGATGTCCTCAATGCTGGGGACCATATGCAGTGCACAGATGTTTTCCTTCATTTTGTGTCCTCTGCTTGCACACACTTGATTCAACCTGTGAAAATTAGCTGCTGAATAAGATATTTGAATGGGATGAATCACTGAGGGGTTGCAGTATGGAGATCTACCGTAATTGCAGCACAGAGCCACTAATCTAGAGAAACCATCCCAGTCTCTTCATGCTTCTTGTTCTCAGCTGCCCATTATGGAGGCTATGGGCTAATTGAAAATCTGTTAAAAAGTTAATGAAGTTCATCTAAAAGTCTGAGGTTAAAAGTCTGAATCTGCAATCTAGAGCCAAAAAAGGTCTGAATCCACTGTGATGTCATGCACTTAGAAGACATGCTGGCATCGTTTTCTGCACTTAGGAAAACAATCAGGCCACAAACTGCTCTATTGGGCTTTTTTAACGTTGTTACACAATAAGATCTTGGCACATAATGAAACAAACAAGATATTCAGTTTCATTTCCCATCCGTTTTCATTAGAGGCACCCAGAGGTCGCTAAATCTGGTTCATCTGATTAACATCCTTTTATGAAGTGAATTTTACAGGTATATGATTACAGACTGTAGGTCGTCTGTTGCTCTGCGTAGACTTCAGCAACGCTTAAGCCTACTCATCACTGGGTTTCTGAGCAGAGGACTACCAGGGGGTAGTGGGTGTTTTTGTTTGTTTGTTTGTTTGTTTGCAGACTGGATATGGTCTGCCATTTAGTCTGCCAGTCTGCCAGTGCTGTGGCAGGAAAGTGACATCTGATAAAGGCAAACACAAACTGGCATTAGATAGAGTGTTGACCACCTACATGTCTCCAATGTGTTTCTGATGTTCACTTCTAGTTAAGTGGACGGTGAATGTGCATTTTACTTCCAAACGTTTCAGGATTTCTAAATTCGATACAATTTTATTCTCGTAATTCTATTATCTGCTGTCCTTCAGGTGATGTTTTTTCTGTCTGTTTTAACGTAACATATATGCAGTAGATGCGTTTTTCGATCGTTTGTTCTGAGTTGTTTTGATCCTTTTTTGGCTTTTGCGTGTTGCTTTCTCTCTGTCTCACTAGCTCTAGTCTCCTCTAACTTCTCTCCTGTCTCCGTGGCGATGTCGGGCGTGAGCAGTCAGTCCAGCACTCTGCCTCGTATCAACCACCCCATGAGTCCACGCAACTCTCTGCTCAAGAGGAGACAGAGAAAAAAAGACTACAGGAGCTCTTGTGAGTTGCTGGCTGTGTGTGTGTGTGTGTGTGTGTGTGTGTGTGTGTGTGTGTGAGTGTGAAGGCACATAAACCCACCACATACAAATATTTGTGTGCATATTTTGCATGTTTAAATTCACTGAATGTTTAAAGAAACGCTGAAAATGAGGTAACAAGCATCTTTGGCCTCAGTTTGATAGAATCTGATAGGATCTGATAGGGTCTGATCACTCTGTGCTTAGATGATTCTGCTTTTGTTCTTTTTCATTTTTTCATCTTTTCTTTTTTGATCTGAGATCCCGTGAGTTTTCATACGTTTATAATGGGATACGTGCACTGGCCTCTACAGAATGACATTTAGCTGGAATTCAAAGCTAAATGTCGGTGTAAAATAACATTAAATAAATGCTCATGTGACCAGTGGCAGTCTTAATTAGGATCGATGACCAACACTGCACTTGTTACAGTGGCACTTACCAGAAGTGGTATTTCTCCTTTTCCAGCAGTATCTCTGGCCTCCAGTTCAGTGGGACCAGGAGGCCAGATAGTGCACACAGAGACCAGTGAGGTCACTCTAAGAGGAGATCCTCTCAACGGCTTCGGATTGCAGTTGCAAGGGGGGATATTCGCTACGGAGACCCTCTCCACGCCCCCAGTCGTCCGCTTCATAGAGCCTGATAGCTCGGCCGAAAAGTGAGTGCCACACACACACTTGGAGCATCCCCCACACACACATACACATGTGCTGCGCCAGAAGACAGCTCTGCCGAGTTCTGATCCGAACTTTCTGAAGCACATTTAAAACCTCAGATGATCCTAACGACCCATCCCTCCTGGTTGATTTGTGCAAGATGCGAAAGTCTTTAGGGTTTGTAGATCAGGATGGCTTCTCCCCGCTAAGTAATCAATACAAGTTAAACCCTAACCCTAAACCACTCAACAATAATTATTAATTTGCGTTATTCTCTTAGAGGACTAGTCACAACAAATGATAAGAGTTTTTGGAAGACAGTTTTTACATCCATGTCAAATGTGTTCTCACTGAGTATGATGCTGGGCCATTGAGAAATCCCTAAAAATGTGCAGTGACATATGTTTTTGTGTTCATGGTACTAATGCCCTTCTGGATACCCACCTGTGGCCGTATTTCGTTCTTTTATGTTCCCCTCTTCAATCAGACTATGTATGGATACTGGTTGAGCTTCAGAAGTTGGCTTTTGTAATCTGCTGCCAGATGCACACAAATACACACACTCTCACACACACACACTATCGAGCAAGTATACCTTACACAGAGTCGAGTGAGTGCCCCATCCCCAAGAATCTACCCCTGCATAGGCCGTGTTCTGTTACCACGCCCCCCCACCCCGTACCCCACTCTGTACTGGTCTCTCCCACCTCATCCCATCTGCTGTTCACTCTCCACATCCTGAAGAGTGACTCAAACCCATTTATTCTGTGATTATATGAAAATTATATGCCTTGACAATCTGGAGGATGTGAGGGAGCAGGTGTCTGCAGCCTCTGTACTTCACAGCCAACTTATCCAGGACTTATCAGGCAAAATGTGAGTCGACTTTACTTTAGAATCTGGGTCAGAGCTCATGGGAAGAATTTCCTCTCTTATCAGTCCAATTTAAGGTTGAGGTTTCATCTTTGAAGGGTTTCCATGGCTGTGCGGCACCTCATAACGTCACTGGCAAGGTTGTGGTTTCAGGTCTCATTGTAAACAATTGGGAAGAGTTTCTTAATCACAGTTTAGTTTGATTTCCTGTGTGTTTACACTGTCTTGAGGCACGTCAAATGTAGTTTTATGGAGAAAAACTCTGCCACTGTTCTTTTTTTTTGGTGGGGGGGTTGTGGTTGTGGTTTTGTTTTGATTCATAACCCTCATATTTAAAGGCCTCTCTTGCCTTTGTAGCTAAGGGAGTGATTCAGTTTTTCCAAAGTTATGTGACCATCAATTTACTATTAGCTTGTTCTTCCTGGGGAATAAGGCTAAGTTATTGGGGGTTTTTTTCTTTTCCAAACCACTTTCATTAACTGTAATCACTTAATATTTTGATTTTTTGAGTTGATGTCTGTTTTAACATAACATACACATAGCAGATGTTGTGGACCAGATTTTTACCAATATACACTGATATACTAATCTTTTGTTTTTAATTTTAGTATACTGCCTAATTAGATACAGCCAATTTTCCATATGATAGCAGATGTCTTTGCTAAAAAGCTCTACCAACAGCACCACCAATTTTAGGTCTTATTTTCAATCTTTCTTCGAGTTCTGGCAAGTACACAGTTAGAATGACTGAGACTTCCCTTGACTGAGCCAACATCTAACTTGAGAACAGTAAAATTACATCTGAAATTTCTCCAGCGTCGGTGTAGCCTACAGTCTCTGTTTCCTTTTTTCCACCAACTTGTTAAAACCTCAACTCCAGAGTTCTGACTCTCCTACCAAATGTGCAAAGCAATCTTCTTATGTTTTAAACCTTACTCAAATCCTTGAAGTCTTCAGTCCTTGAAGCTTTAGCTCTCATCACAACCCTGACTCTTCTGAGAGCTGGCCCTGCTGAGGGCTTCACACACCAACGTACTGCTGTGGCAGAACCAGGGTAATGGAATTCAGGTGTGGACTGGAGTTTTTTATGGGATTGCAGTGAGCTTTGCTGAAGCTAAGATCAGCACAAACTGAAAAGGGGCCTGACCCTAGATCAATACTTTTGCCTCTCAATTCTCTGGGAGTACATGATCTGATGTGGCTCCCTCTAGAAGTAGTATGCTGAACTGTCTGCGTGGGTGGCTTGTCTACTGGTCTGTCTTGCTTACTACATGGTCTAATTTTAGAGGGGATTCATGACATCCATAAATACTTCTAGTTGAAGCTCACTAAATATTTCTTTCAACAGCCTCGTCCGTGCTCTGTAGTTTTAAGTTCTCCAGCTGTCCTGTGGAATCTTGAATGGTAGTTTGTTTGCAGACTCTTGGTGGTCTATGGCAGTCCCCCAAAAGCACTGTAGCCACTCTGAATGGGGATGCAGAGACTGACTGAACGGGACCTTTCTGCCCAGGTTCTGTCTTCAGGCACTGCGCACTCAGCCAATTCATTTAGTTTGATTCATGACTCATATCAAATGGAATTTTTGGAATGCAGAAGGTCCAAAATCATCCCCCGGTCCCCATTTCTAGTCCATTACGGTTAAATGTTGTGCATGTTCTTAGTCCACTGCGATCTAGAGTGGAGTGTGCAGCGCTGTGTCGTTAGCTGAGCGCATGTTTCACAAAGGAGCTCCACACACATAGATGTTTTTTTTCTCAGTTATGCAAATTTACTTGTTACCTAGACTATATTGCCAAAAGTATTCACTCACCTTCCTTGACTCACATATGAACTTAAGTGACATCCCATTCCTAATTCATAGGGTTCAATATGACGTTGGTCAACCCTTTGCAGCTAGAACAGCTTCAGCTCTTCTGGGAAGGCTGTCCACAAGGTTTAGGAGTGTGTTTATGGGGATTT
>JAOYMR010000018.1:8788193-8798922 GCA_025802075.1 Tenebrosternarchus preto | reverse complement strand
GTACAGGCCAGTCAAGTTCATCCACACCAGACTCTGCCATCCATGTCTTTATGGACCTTGCTTTGTGCACTGGTGCAAAGCTAAAGTGGGGACTATACTCTGGCTGGTAATGCACATCATCATTCTATACTCTGGTTGGCAATGCTCGTCGTCATTCTATACTCTGGTTGTTTGGCAGGTGCGGGTTGCTCCAGGTTGGGGATAGGCTCCTGTCAATCAACGGAAATCCCACAGAGGACGGAACCCTCGAGGAGGCCAATCAGCTGCTTCGAGATGCTGCTCTGACCAATAAAGTCACACTTGAGATTGAATTTGATGTAGCAGGTTTGTTAAGTCTAAATATGGAAAAGAGGACACTGGGCAAAAAAAACAAGATCTTTTTAAAAAAAATAAATAAAAAACAAAATTATTAGCTTCATGTATTCATGAATTCATGAGTTCATGAATTCTCTTAAAAATGTTCCAGAAAGTAAGAAAAAAGTACTTCTGATGTTTTCATTTACTTCTGATGTTTTCATTTGGCTTCTTACAGCTCAGATTAAAGTCTTCCATGTCTTTATATCTCTTTTACTTTTTACTAGAGTCTGTGGTGCCAAGCAGTGGCACTTTCCATGTGAAGCTTCCTAAGAAGAGAGGAGTTGAACTTGGCATCACTATAAGTGGTAGGATTCAGCATCATGTATGTTCATTAACATCAGACTGTCCCTGCTCCTGGTGGACTGGAGATCTGAATAGATTCTTATCATGGCAGTAGTGACACACAGTGGTCAGTGGTAAATATTAGTACTTTAACTATTTTATTTTATGCATTTTTTTTTCTTCATTATTGTTTTCAACAGTTCGTTTTAAGAAAGGAATGCATCTTTGGCAGCTACATATTTTCATTACTGGATTAATCACTTTTATAGAGCTTTTTTTTTTACCGTACTCATTTGGTTTCTGTTACAGGTCAATGCTTTTTATGCTGTACAACAACAGGAAATAAACCCCATGCAAGACAATTAACCACTAAAAATATTTGTCTGCAGGCCACTTAGACGCTAAACCTGCACCAGTATGGCATGTTTATTGCTCCCCCAACACCACACACACACACACACACACACACACACACACACACACACACACACACACACACACACACACCTTCTAACCACAGCCAGTACCCGTGTCATGGAATTATAATGCCATGGGAATAAGAGTCTCCTGTGCAGTGAAACTGTTTTCATTGAGCTGCTCTCCCAGAATCCCAGGGTTTGGTTGCCAGAGCATATTGCCCAACCCTGTTTTTGCATATATCTCTGTCTCTGTCTTTCTCTCTCTGTTCTTTATTTTATATCCTCAAAAAAGGAACACAGAGAAACAGAACACAGAGTTTTGCAGCTTTTTTTAATATAAATGTATAATTTATAATTAGTGGTTTAAGCCTGGTTTACTACTAGCTTGGTTTAAGTCCATGTCCTGCACATTCTGACTAGCACGTCTGACAGAATTAGAGCCCAAGTCTTCATACCTCCAAACCTCTGGCCTGAGCTGAACTGCCAGGGTGTGTGTGGAACCCAGTGTCCCACTGATCCTCTCGCATTTCAGCTTGTATACATTCAAACCAACTCTGTCACCTTATTCCAATTTCAGACTTTTCCTTTACGCAGAGAACCTTCAGGTGCTTGAGGAACTGTCATTGCATGCAGTTCTATACACAGCCATCAGAGGGCGCCCTTGGTTTTGTGTGCTTTCTTCATCCCCTGAGTGCAACACTGAAATAATCTGCTCCATAGACAAACCACATATATTTTCAGTGCTTCTGGTTTTAACTAATAATGCTGTTGTGTTCAGTTCTATTTAATTATTTTTTCATTGAGCTGTTTCTGTGCATCTGTGGGTGGGGACTTTTAACTTGTTATTGGTGATCGTCTTGCTCCCAACAGCCAGTAAAAAGGCCGGAGAACCTCTGATCATATCTGACATAAAGAAAGGAAGCATGGCTCACAGGTAGGACCAGTGCTACAAGCTCTGAAACAAAAACCCATTCATTAATACAGGAGAGATCGATCTAAATATGTGTATCTTCTCAGATATTAAAAGGGCATCAAAGCTTAGTGTAAAATCACTGTGAACAGAAACATCATTTTTCTGTTTTTCTCCTCAGGTGCTTTTGAGAATAAGAAACCTAAATGTGGGATTACCGTGATTGACTAGATAATATCTAGATTCTAAACATGTGAGAACAATCGCAGATTACTTATACAGAAAAAATTATCATTATTGTTATTGGTTTTATTATTGATGTGTATTAGATCACACATGTGAAACCCAGGAAGGATGTTAATGTATTGTATTGGGTGATGAAAGGTTCAGTGTGAGGCAGGTTCCCAGGTCCTGCTGTGCGGTGCTTTTAGATAGTGTGTGTTTTCTCTCTGAAGAACAGGGACTCTGGAGCCAGGAGATAAGCTGCTGGCTATAGATAACATTCGCCTGGAGGACTGCTCAATGCAAGACGCCATGCAGATCCTTCAGCAGAGTGAAGATCTGGTGAAGCTCAAGATCCGAAAGGACGAGGACAACTCCGGTGATTGTGTGTGTGTGTGTGAGATTGTGTGTGTGACTGTGTGTGTGTGTGTGTGTGTGTGTGTGTGTGTATGTATCTGAGCTTATGCATGCATATACTCTGAATGTTTCAGTGTGTGTACCTAAGAGTGTGTGTGTGTGTGTGTGCACGTGCACGTGTGCATTTACCTTCTCAGGTTAGTAATAAAATCGCCACCAAGATGCGTTCTTCTCTAAATATCACAGGCTCTATGTCTAACCAGCAATAAGGGTACTTCTGCAGTCTTTAAGTCTCACTAGTGGTTAGAGAATAGTATCAGTAACTGTCATGCTTAACAGCTCCAGCAGGTTATGGCATTTAATTAAAGAAAACGATTTACATGTAGCTGAATTACGTAGTGGGGATTGATTAGACTGTTTCAACAAATCAACTGTAATGAATCTACTGGTGCCTGAGAATCAAAGCTAGCTATGAAGCACACCAGATATTGTTATACGCTTGGCACAAAGATGGAAAAACAAGCTCATTGCTTCAACCTTGCCATGTGTTACATCATTGTTTGGTAAAGGAGCAACGTACTCAATCAGGCTAATATCTGAAATCGAAGAAACCTTTAAAAAAAAACAATAGTCTTTATAGCTCTACCACCAATACACTTCTGTGATTGTCTGGCAGATAACCAGGGTAAACAAGTTTTCCTCTTTCTACTTGCTATTCTCAATTTGACTGGTGTTTCACGTTGAATATATGAGTACCTTTTCCTTAACTCAGGCTGGAAATAGATGGCTTGAAGTCATGTGAAATAGGTCTGTCTGCTCTGATCTAAAGAACACCAATCTCACACCATGTGGATCATGTAGAGGCCTTGAGATAATGTGCAGTTCTGGACTCCACCACCAGGGGCAAACAAACTCTCTCAGTGAAGATGCCTTGTTATGGCTCATCCCTGCTCCTGGATTGGTTAAGCTGAAAAATGCCCTGATCAACATTTTCCTCATATTTTCTTAATTGTAAAAATGTTTTTGCTTTCAACCAAATGTAATTTAAAAGCTGAGAATATTGGGTTACTTTAAACTAGCTTACTGAAATACCATGTAGTGTGTGGTGTCTTCAGTTCTGAGTAGTTCTGAACCTCCTTATGTAGTTTTTAAAATGGTGTGTGCATAATTTATTTTTAAGTTGTTAAGTGTTTCTGAACAGCTATAAACAAATTCTTTTTACCACAATACTACATCCTGATATCATCTTACTGGCAGTTGTAATGTTATAAACTACGGTATGTTAAGGAAATTTGAGCTACAATCCTTCTCGTTCTTTCAATGAAGCCTTGTGATTGTAAAGGGATGAAGCTTGGTACCGTATTCTCGAGAATAAACTATAATAATAAATAAATGATGATCAGCTTCAGGTTCACTCTGTGGAAGTGTAGCAACTATGGTGTCTCTTAGACTTCTAGCTTGAGCATTTGCCTGTCACAGTTCTGGCAGTCTAGATGGTCACTGTCTTAATGGATGTCCATAATACACGTATAAAGACCCTGGGCCTAATACACCCATGCCCTCCTGCCTACAGATGAACAGGAGACGTCAGGCTCCATCATCTACACGGTGGAGCTGAAGCGCTACGGTGGCCCCCTGGGCATCACCATCTCGGGCACAGAGGAGCCCTTTGACCCCATCGTCATCTCAGGCCTCACCAAGAGGGGACTGGCTGAAAGGTGAGTCCCGCTCAGGGGCCTGTCCTGCTGTTTATCTGCCACTCACACTTTAATCCTCTCCCCGTCCCCAACTCACATGACCACGCTTGCTGAAAAGTGCATTTTGTCCTCAAGCCATGTTTTATAGACTTTCTTACAGCCTCTATAAAGTGCTTATAATGCCACGCAAGGTTCTCTTTTGATCTGAGAGGCGAAGACAGTAAAGAAGGAAAAGAGATCTACAGAAGGAGCTGAGAGAGTTACAGTCCTGGAAGGTTAAACATTTGCCAGTTTTACTAGGTCTCCACCATCGTGCCCAGCAGGCTCTCACGGCAGGCGTTTTGGAGCCCCTGTATGTGTGTGCTTTCTGTTCACATGCATATGGTCGACCTCTTCGTTCCATTTATGGAGTTACATATCAGGTTTCTTTTTATTACGAACAAAAACAGGGTCTTTTGTTTAAAGAACCAGCATGACTTTTTTTTAATAACAAGGAATGTTCTTTTTCTGGATAATTGAATGAATGGTGGGTCATAGATAATCTCTCACTCAATCGTAACTGAGTTTATAAGTTTAATAAGTGGTTTATGCCTCACCATGACTTTATGTTTAATAAATGGTTCTGTCTTATGTCTTTCTATGACTGTATGTTTAATGGGTGGGTTATGCCTTATGTCTTTTGACACACTGTGTTCTGCAGACCAGCCAGCCAAAATCCTGACAAACTTTACTAGACAGACCCAAGTAATAAAAAAGTCGTCTTGTTCTGTGTCTCTGTTCCCAGGACTGGAGCTATTCATGTTGGGGATCGAATCCTGGCTATCAACCTGGTCAGCCTGAAAGGTAAACCACTCAGTGAAGCCATCCACTTACTGCAGATGGCAGGCGAAACCGTCACCCTGAAAATAAAGAAGAGGATGGACAGTAAGTTTAAAGAAACAGAGTTTTTATATATATTCTTATTTTCTTTTGTGGAGGCAAATTTAGAACTAAATTTAAAAAATCACCAAAAAGTGATTGTGCAATGCCCACAGAGGCCTGGTCTTTCAGCTCCAAATACAGTCTTTTAGATGGACTGCAGATAAGTATTGAGACTTCTGAGTTTAGTGTGATATAGAAAAAAATCTTAATGGAGTACAATGAACTGTATGTTTAAAGCCAATGTGTAAACTTGTTTGTTGAAGTTTATTGATGATCAGAAAATGAAGCATTTCTTACAATACAAAATATCACAGTAATCAATTCTGTATACAAGGTTGACCATTAGCAGTAAGCAGGCAGTTTTCATGTCACCATAGTCTGACAACTGACTTGTTTATTTCACCTTTTTGTCATTTTTATTGTTCTCATAATGTTACGCAAATGCTTTATAACTTGTGATACATATTAAAAAGTCAACAACGTTACACTTCGTCAAACTCTGAAGGACAATTAAATAACTTTAAAAAGGTAATAGCTTAGTGCTGTCATTAAATAGCATTAATGGTTTACATGGTCTGCCTGCCATGTATTTACAATGTATGTACTTGTCAGTGCCATGTCAGTGTGTATATCAGTGCCACATCAGTGTATTTACTTCAGTTTAGTTCATGTGAGAGATAAGTTTTAATGTAAAATAAGCAAACATTCAAATCATAACAAGGATGCGATGGGCACATCAAATGCCAGTCTGGTTGAGATCAAGATCTGTGTTTTCTCAGCTGCCACCTGAATGACAATATGGATGACAAGATGATGACAAAACTGTTCTTTCTCAAACCAGAAATGTACAGCATTGTAATAACATTTGTTTAATAAATATATCCCTACTAAATTGTTTCATTGGTTACTTTTTTCTCCCTAGTGGAGGAGAAGAAGAAAAATAGTGATCTCGATAACGACCTCAGTGATAACGAAGACTCTGAGATGACGGACTCTCAGAAGACCAGTAAGCTGTCTGAGATCTACTCTAGCGCCGTTCCTAGTGTGGACTCCGCCATGGACTCCTGGGATGGCTCTGGGATTGATGCTGGCTATGGTAGCCAAGGTGACCTCAGCTCTCTGTTGCCACAACTTTCCATATCTCCTCTTAACTCCTTCACCCTCTTATGAGATATTACTATATTTTCATATCACCATATCAGACTAAACTTGATCAGTTAATGGGGATCTATTACAGTTTTCCCTTTCTTTTAGTATAATATAGTCTGTGATTTATAAAAAGAGTTTGCAGATTTACAAGGCCCAAAGTACTCTCCAGAGTACTCTTTCCCAAGAATACACTTTTCTCAGCTGTCTCAAATGCCACATTGGAATTTCAGCTATTTTCTTTGTCACAAGATGATGTAATCTAGTAACACTTTCCATATTGCCCACCCACTAGCAAGTACAACAAATAATAGGAACAGTTATTCAGTTTTGGAGACATGTCGACAAGATGCTCTGTTATGTGTTACAAGGGGATATCTTTGTATGCTCTGCATAGGTAAAACCACAAAACTATTATAGGTTCACACCCTGTAAGGCTTATTTATGGATTTGTGATGTTTAAAGCAAAGGTAAATAATACGAGAGTTTGAGTGTGAAGTTGTTTGCTATAGCCAACAGCTAAGATATAGTACTCAGCTGTAAACTTGTCAGCTATCTTGACAACTAATCTTATTTTGTTGTTATGGTTTTGATAATCTTAAAACTGTGTGGAAATCTAACTCGATGTTGAAGGTGGGCGTATGATTACAATCTGTTATGTTTTGGTCACAAGCCACTCTAGACTAAGTTTATAACGGCTCAATATTTTTACACAAGTGTGTCATGCTGAGTTCTGTCAGCCTGACCGTGACTGCAGCTTGGAAACATTTTGAACACACCTATGTTTAGTAAAGAAGTATCTGACTGCATACTGCAAGATGTTTGAAATGTGTAGGGGTGAAAGCATTCTGGTGGTTGACCATTCAGAACAGAGCACTTATCAGGGGGTGAGGCTTAAAGACACAGGAGAGTAATAGGCTGTTTCAGGCAAGGAGTGAAAAAAGATGTATAGTATGAGAAAAAAATGTTTCTGGTGCTTTTGGTAAACTGAAGGGTGTAAATCTCTTCTAGTAGACCCCAAGATACATTTCTGAACATTGAAAATGAGCATAACAGGTCCCCTTTAACATTCTCTGTTTTATTTTTTAAAAAAGCTTAATTTTGTATTAGCAGTCTTCTCTCTTTATGGGATGAGCAAAATCACAATGTCAGTATTTTCTTGTGTTTTTAACATTCTGTAGAATTCAGTCCTCATAAAATGTACACACACCTCCCAAACAAATGCATATGTACAGTTTTCATTTATATAAACCACAGCCATTACATATATCACTCATAGTCATAAAATGTGGTCTGTTTCAGAGCCCAGGCATAAACCACACACACACACACACACACACGCACACAAACCTTTGCTATCACAACCTTCTCCAGTTGTGCCCGTTTAACGGCCCACTTCCCCAGCAGGGGCTTGCGTCCAGCAGGCAGTGGGCACTGCCCTACATCCACACGAGTGGCGTAGTACCAAGCAGCACAACAGCACGCCCCCTCCTGCCCGCCGTAAGAACTACCCATTCAACGATGGTGGATACAGCGAGGATGATTGGGACAAGCCAGCAAGGCAAGCGCACGCCTTTTGTAGCGAATTCTCCTTCCTGAGAAGTTTCCATGGCAACTTCCAACAGCCATGGAAGTTTAGGGTGACATTATCAAGGAAAAAAGGTTCATTCACTTGTTGCTTTGTGAAATGCGTGTAACTAAGTTTCAGAATTCCAGAATTAAGTTAACCTTAGTTTTGGCCATCTTGGTCTCGTGTAGCCATTCCACTTTTCCAAAACTGGGGAACTGTGGTGGAGAAGTGACTGTAGATTAAGCTCCCATCTCCTAATAATCTATTACCTCCTAACCCCAGTATAACAGAAATGATCCAGTCAAATCAGTGGCCTTACAGAAGAGGCAAAGCACAAGGTAGGCTTAACTGAGCCTGTATGTGCTATGTATTAGTCAGTAAATGCAGTTTTTTTAATATATATGCAATTTTCCAGGTGCTACTATTTTATATAATTTTCAAGTATTCCATGTGACATTAGTCATTGCACATGTGATGTAAACATCACCATGAGTATTCAGGTTCTTAATACGTTATGTAAGCCAATGATTAACAAATCAAATCTCTACAGGAACAAAGTTCACAAGCGTTTTTTTTTATCCCCTCTCCACCCTGTTCTCTGCGACACCCACCCGTCAGATGGGCGTTGCTTTCCAGCTTTGGACTGAGCCTCCCACCTGACATCTCTCCCTCCGCCTTTACCGTAACACAGGCCCTCACCCAACCGCAGTTGGTTGTTGGTTGAAGGTGTGGCATGCACTAACAAAGCGCTCACACATCTGACGTATTTTTGATACACTCCTGATGAGTATGTGGTGTTTGCTCTTTCTCCTCCATGCCGGATGTTGGGGACATGACCCCCATTTCATGGCTCTTACTGCAAACCACGCGGTTTTCTCTGCAGTTTTTGCATTTGTACTCCAGCACACAGTGAAACAGAGCAATGACTGTAAGGTTGAGGTTAACAGGATCAGGTTTAGGTTGATCTGTAACAGAAGAACTATGCACAGATGACAGTTCAATGATGCATTGCCATAAATCATAATAAAATCAGTTTCCGAAATGTTTTGTCTTGGTTCAGGTACTGCAGATTTGCTATAACATTAGACAGATAAACAGTGTGTATGGAAGGTTCTAGTAAACTTGGCTGAAACAGGTGGAAAATTACTGCCTTTTTTGACCTCTTCTTTCCGTCTTCTTTTGCTTCATCCTCTATACCTCTTCTTTGCTTATTAATTTGATTCCCATAAAAGAGTCTGAATGCAAGGGTCTGATATTTCCTAACATCATCTGGGATGTTATTACGAAAAAAGAGATCAATCTTATCAGGTGAACACAACAGTATAGCCTCTGTCTGAAGCCTCTGCCCTTGCTCTACCCAGTCTGTCTGCTTTGTTACCAGCTGTGCCTACAGAGGTGCTGCTGACCCAAACCCCTTCTTACTGCATCCTGGTCAACATTTCTCCCACAGATACGGTGGGCAGATGCACCCTGATGGCCTCATTTTGGATCATGAAGACAGCTTCTGGTGCCAGGCTCTGGAGGACCTGGAGACATGCGGCCAGTCTGAGCTCCTACGCGAGATCGAGGTAACTGTTCAGCGACGTGCTTCTCTGGAAAGAACTCATGATTGCATGGTTCATGCAAAATGTTTGCACAGACTGAGAGATTAATGCTTCTCTGAAGGGTGAGACAAGAGTTATAACAGGTTCAGGGCAATTAATCAAGCATTGGCTCCTCTCATATGACTGAAATTATTTGTTGTGCTGTGTACATTAAGAGGAAACACTGTCTCAGAATACATAATGCTCAGATATTGTAACAAATTCTCCTCTTTTTGCACACAAGGCTATTGAATATATAAACTTTACTAGGTACACCTACTCTATACACCAAATGGGTTGCCATATATTTTACAGTCAATTATAATTGTAACTACAAATTATAAATTGTAATCCCCAACAGGAAGCACCACTGTTTTACTCTGAAGTCAGCTAACTAACAAAACCAGTTCTTGCGCCCTGGGTGTGTTGTGCCAACTTCAGTAAGCATTTTTCATAAGTGACCTGGTTTTGATGAACCAGCAGGCGTTAATATACATTTATACTCTAAATGCACTTGTAAGTACCTGCTTAAGTTTATGCATGAATGAATATAAAATAAGCAGCCGCATATTTATGTACGTCCATAAATTCAGACATCACCTGCCTTTTAAAAATAAATAAATAAATAAATAAACAGATGCTGCGAAACAGATGCTGGAAACTCACTAATGCTCAAAATAGTGCAGGTTATTATCAGTAAGCGAACTAGTAAGTAAAAACATATGTGGGATATTCATAGAATTATTGTTTCTACATTCATATATGCAAATGTATGACAGTGAGTTAATGTTATTGATCATTAATTGTTACAAGCCAGACTGTGGTCCAGAACTGCACTCAAACATTGAATCAGCACAGCAGATTGTGCTGTTTAACACAGTTATTTATGCAGTGAAACTGGAGGTTCAGTTCAGAAACACTGAACAATATCAATTCACTCTTACTATCAGTGATTCGACAGTGTTATAAAGTCAGTAAAAGTCTCAGATCAACTGGTCTAATGTCCAAGTTTTGTCAAGTCATAATAAGGTTCTAATGCAGCATAAATACATGTAAATTATTTAAGTATAAATATATTTATGCTTCACAAAGAGAGATCATTCTCAAAGGCTTGAGCACAACGATCAACGTTAATTTTGAAGAAATCATGATTTAATCTAATTACACAATGGCAGAAGATGTAAACTTAAGTCCAGATCAAGTTGTTGTTACCTATATTTAAAATAACTACACCACGAAATAAAATAGAACAAGGTCATTCAGAG
>JAOYMR010000018.1:8764397-8788093 GCA_025802075.1 Tenebrosternarchus preto | reverse complement strand
AAGTCCAGATCAAGTTGTTGTTACCTATATTTAAAATAACTACACCACGAAATAAAATAGAACAAGGTCATTCAGAGGTCTTAGCGACCTTATGTAAGTTGTAGGCCTTCCAAACAAAGCTTGAGGTTTTCAGAAGAAGAAATGCATCGGTTTTACAATAAAACGTATAGAAACAAATCAGTGAAGATAAACCAAAGAAGACCACCTGACTTTATTACTAAATCTCGAGTTTTCTGGAGAAGCAATGGAAAGAATCGAATAGAAAATCATTAGAGAACATCTTGCTCTGCAATAATAATTTGGGACCACCTGCTTTTTTTGTTACAGTGAAATTATAGACAATATGCTATTTAGTTTTGAATATCATGAATTAGTCTAGTTTTGATGCATGTATATACAACCTAATACATGTTAATCCCTCTATTTACTGCAGTGCTGTGGTGCAATTCTTTCTGAGGGAATTGATAAGATCCTAAATTCCTTTTCCTAAGTGCTAAATATCCAAACCAAACGCCCACACACTACAGAAGTGAACTGCCAATTAGTTTCATGTTGGCTATCTTAAAAGAATGATCAACATTATTTTCCATAACCACCACCATACTGAAGTTAAAGGAGCTGCATGTATTCTTACAATGGATTTACTAAATGTTCCATGACACAGCCAATGTGCTGAAGAGAATGTTTCGAGCTTCCAGATCCTCCCTATCCTTATTATACAAACTGACCTCAGATCAGAGCTCTTTTTCTCTAGATGCCAGTGACCCCTCAATCATACTACTCCACTAGGTTTTATCATCAGGTTTTATTAATAACATTGCTGTGTTTTCTTGGGCAGAGCTAAGACTAGAGCTCATGTGATAAGAAAACCTTGTGTTCCAGGTCACTGAACCCCTCACGTACGCTCCTATTTACCCAACACTAGCATGTGCTGGTTGACCCTGTAGCTGGCATGTTTTTCAAGTATTGCATATAGATTCCCATGTGGGCATGAATTTTTTATACTTGGAAAGAAATAAAATGGTTTCAGGGAGTTTGTTTTGCAGAAGACGTTCCTGGCTGATGGCTATAAGGTTTCACATTCTGGAATTGACATCGGCCTGATGAGCGTAAAAATTGCTATCGTCATTCTGACCTACCAGAAAATAGCCTGTATACACCACACATGTCTTGATTTTTGCCAGCTGTATTATAGTACATTTAATAAAGGTCATGGTTTGGAAAAACCAGAAAGAAAAGAAGGAACTTAGAAAGAAAGCATTACTGGCAGCAAGTTTAGTCCAGAATGTCAGAATGCACACTTTTATTATTATCATATCAGAATACATTGATAAACAGGAGGGTTGTTCATACATTGATGCATAGAGCAGATGTTTAGACATTATAAAAGTATCATTTTAACACAAACTCCTCTAGGAAAGCTACGTTGTTGTTAATGGGTCTACGGTATTTAGTAAATACATTTTCTGAAGCTACTAAATTCAGGGTTGTGAAGGTTCCATGTACCTATAAGTTACTGGGCCTTATTTGTTAATAGATACCTAGTTGTCATGGAATCGGACCCACACAAGGTCTGTGTTGCCAAGTGCTGACCGGCTGTCCTTCTGCAAACGGCATTTATGAATCATGTCCCATTGCTCAGGCGTCCATAATGACAGGCAGCGCTCTGAGTTTGGGGGTGGAGGGGGACGTGGCCCATGGTGAGGCCGTTGGCCATCCCGGCGCAAGCCTGCTGGGGAAGAACGCTCACCTGCATGGCGAGGCCAAGAGCAAGGGCACCCTGCGCGCCTCGGAAAAGACCTGGGAGTCGCGGCGAATCAAGGAAGAGATGCAGGAGATTCTGTCTCCAACCCCGCTGGAGCTGCACAAGGTCAGGATCCCAGCCTGTACTTGAGAATCCCAGCCTGCACGTAAGGATTTTGTGCGAATGTAGTACATGGTCAAATTTACAGAATTGGATCTAATAATATACATGAGTGGAAAGCATGATAGGTGTGGAAAACCTGAAGGTATAATATCTGTCACAGTAACAATTAACAGGCTCATTTGGACAAATTGATAGCTACTAGCTAATGTTATGAAACACTTTTAATGGCACTGAAATGCCTTTTAACTAAAATAAGAATGAGCTAGCTAGGTTTCCTGCTGCCTAACAAACATTGCAAGTGGGGTAATCTTACATTCACACACATTTTATTCACCCTCATTTTAAGGCCAAATTCCTTATCAATTAAAAATGTGGGTGAATGTAAGATTTCCACACTTACAGCCATTTCCCCAACTGACTTCAGTTTTAATCTCTTGTGAAAATGTAAACAAGATGCTGATTTTTATTTTGCCTAAATGGGAGCTTTATAACATCATAATGGACACCAGTGGAGACTTGTCTGCTCATGTATTCATTAATTGACTGGTCACAAAGCCCACCTGATTTGTGTAATACGTGTTGTAGGTGAATCCTTTATATTACTAGTTTATGAGCAACCAGTATCTAATGTATTGTGTCCTCTACTGTTAAGGGCTAGAGGCTTTGCTGATTTTGTTGTTCAGTAAACTTACTGTAATAGCAAACTCATCTTCCTCAGGTGATTCTGATCAAGGACCCCGAGAGGGATGACTTTGGCTTCAGTGTGTCAGATGGATTTTTGGAGAAAGGCGTGTATGTAAACATGATCAGACCTGAGGGTCCAGCTGACCGCGCGGGCCTAAGATCATACGACAGGATCCTCCAGGTGCCTCCCTGACCTTTGCCCTTCCTGGTCAGCACACAGAGCTAGCTAAAACCACTAGCTAAAAACACTAGCTAAAACCACTAGCTAAAAACACTAGCTAAAATCACTAGCTTAAAAACCACTAGCTAAAAAACCACTAGCTAAAAGCACTAGCTAAAAGCACTAGCTTAAAAACCACTAGCTAAAACCACTATCTTAAAAACCACTAGCTAAAAAACCACTAGCTAAAAGCACTATCTTAAAAACCACTAGCTAAAAAACCACTAGCAAAAAACCACTAGCTAAAATCATTAGCTAAATCCACTAGCTAAAAACACTAATGGAAAAAAAAAACACTTTGCGGACAGCTAGCAAGAAAGAAAGGTTCTTTTTTTATTCTGCAGCTTCCAGGAGTGAAAACACTTCTCAGTTTTGTTGTATTACGTCTAAACATAAACACTAAACTTAAATCAGACACTTCCTTCAACAACCATTATGTCCCTACATTCACTGGTCATTTGATGAGGTACATGTGCATTGTTTAAACTGCTGCAGACTGTTTTCTGTAGCCCTCCTCTCCTGTGTTAATCTCGGTGTGTATTTGTGGCAGACCTTTCTCAGCACTGCAATATGCTTTTACGGTGCCATGGACTGGGGGTTGAGCTGGTACACCAGTGTTGCTGGGGTTTTAGTACATGTCACACTCACTGCTGGGTTCACTGTGGCTTTTACCAGTCTAATCATCCACACCAGTCGGGTAGTGCATTAATAAAGAGATAGTGGTCGGCTAACAGACTGGCCTGCAGACTACAACTGTACACGCACAGTTTAAGTATGTTGTGTTTTGTGTGGGATAATGTGTTCTTATTATCACAGTCACGTTTCTCAGCATTATTAGGAAATCCACCACAAACAGAGAACCTGACACTTCTGCCTTAATTCAGAGGGCTTCTGTTAACCCTGTGATCTCCATAGATCAGTATTTTTTCTCACGTATACAGTACACATATACAATACATCTCACATATACAATCATATACACATATACAATCACATATACACATGTACAATACATCTCACATATACAATACAGTTCATATTCAGTGAATGGCAGCCCAGAGTTGATTCAGATTCAACCTCAGTGACTTTTAATAAAGCCCAACCACTGAAGCTCATAGAGCTATAAAGAACTATAAATACATTCAGGAAAATCCCAGCCAAAACTAAGATATTTGTATAAGAAGTTTTATTCTCCCTCACTATTTAATAGCTTGTACTCAGTTGACCACAGACGTGTATTGGCAAAGACAATATATTTTAAATACCAGACCAATATTACTTCCAGAAAACTCTGATCTGATTATTTTCTTGATTCCTTTATTGACTCAAACTACTTAAAGACAACAGCTGTGGCCTTTGTCAGTGATGTGCATTGTGACGTGTGATGATGGTTTACAGTGACGTGTACAAAAAGCAAGTTACGCATCATGAGGATGACCGAAGGGTAAGGTGTAATTTTACACCCCCCTGTCGTCTTCTCAGGTCAATCACGTGCGGACGAGAGACTTCGACTGCTGCTTGGCTGTGCCCCTGCTGACCGAAGCTGGGGACAAACTGGAGCTGGTCATTAGCCGAAACCCATTAGCTCAGCCCAGCGCCGGTCAGCCGTGTTTGGGTCAGCTCCGCGACTGCCATCCTCTCCCTGGCCCTCTCACCCACAATCGTGAACACGTGACCAGCACTATGGACTTGTGACGGCGCACGTGTGATGGAGAGGACTCCCCACATGTCTGATGGTCACAGCATGAAAACGTCAGAGCACTGCGATAAGGACGGTGGACGTATGTGATCAACAAATACAAACAAGGTTTCTGTCTTCAGTAAAGCATAAACAAGGATTTGAGCCAGGATGGCGGACGTTGAACACAATACAAAGAAGTGTGAAAGAGGAACTTGACTCCAACATTTCTGGAGTCTTGTTTTTACAGAAATGACTGCTGTTGTTCAGCGGTGTAAATCTACAGAACAGAGGCTGGATGAAGGTCCCCTTTTTATGTTGTTTTTTTACCTCATTGTGAAGGGTGTTGACATTTGTTTACCTTTTTGGTGGTCCGTTCCCTTTCAGAAAAGAGAACAAAGTGTCTATGATGTTTTCATTCAACACTATATTTTTCCACTCTGTTTGAATGGGCATGAAATTAAAAAATGCTGGGTAATGCCCAGTCTAACCCAGCTCTAAAAATGGACCTGGCAGACACATGCTTGGTCACGAACACTCCAGTTTTCACACACACACACACACACACACACGTATATGCGTGCTTTCATGCACACGGTCTTGTTTACTATCCTTGTAGGGACCATTCATTGACAATGTTACTGTAGCTTGGCTTTGTCATCTTTCAAATGAAAGTACCAATTTTATATATACATAAAAAAAAATTGTACCAATAGGGACCACGAACATACACGTGAAACGTTGATAAAAGGTGAATGAGAACAATGCACAAGACAATGGCCTGCTGTTCTCAGGCAGGCAGGCCAAAATTAAAAGTAACAAAGTTGCTGTTTGATTTCTCAACGTCAGAAGCTTTCATGTCCACGTGATTTAATCAAAAAGCTTCTTGGTTCCCTTATTTGGTGGATCTGACACAGCCGTGTTGTTGTTCTTCCACCAGAAGACAAATTTGTTTCTTACAGGCTGATCCTTGCACACTTCCTCATTTAGCAGCGTGACTTTGGGACACAGCAGACGTGACCCTCTTTTGTTCTGGTTTTAATGCACTTACTCGCTTTGATTGATACACGTTCATTGCTTATAGCCTCAGATGACGTGGTAGAAGGAGAACAGAGGAGTAAGAAACACACACACTCACAAACACACGCGCTCACAAACTCCTATGTCTGATGCTTCAGCTCCTGTATGCACTTTGGCCAGTGCATATTGCCATGGCTACCTTCTGCCCCGGTCCTCTGTCGTATCTCCTCTCTTCTCTCTCTCCCGACACTGAATTGGTGCACCAGCCGCTCACCCATTTGGTGATGCTTCTCAAGGACACATTTTTCCCTTTTACAGCGGGGCTTTGCACCCTAGCCATCGTTTGGCTGCAGAAGCTCGCCAAATATTGTAAATGTTTCCATCAGGGTTATTTTCGTCTCCTCTTCCTGAAAAGCCTATGAAATGCTACCGTGGAGTCGCCCAGTGCTTGGACCTCACTCACAATCGGCTCAACGGGAGTATTCAGAATTCCAGGCTGCGTGGTTTAACTCTTTATTTGTATTAACCAAGAAGCTGTAAGTGTGTATTGTGTGCTAAAGCAAAGAATATCAATGCCTTATCACACAACACACACAATGTGTAGTGACCACAACTCACAAACGTTCATACAATACCATCCAGGCAGCCAAAACACAGCTGTGATGGGGTTTTTTTTTTTCCTTCTTGTGTTCTCTTGTTTTTGTTGTTGTGTTCTCCGCCCCCCAGGATGAAAGCTCTTGCCCATTGGCCCATACACTCAAGCTCCTCCCTCCAAGACACAATTTCTATGAGCATTTTTTGGGCCTTGTGTTCTGTTACCTACTGTAGATTAGATGGATCTTAGCTTTTTTGCCCTGTGACTTAAATCCTGTTTTGGAAGGCACAAGCATGATCTATTCATAATAAAACAGAAAGTGCTTGTTGTACTCTGAGCCTTGAGGAAACTCAGGACAGAACAACCTACAGCTCTGTTCAGAACCGTTGCACTAGGAATCTCCCCAAATCTCCCTTCCAAAGTTTTTCTGTTTGTTGTGTTTTTCTCTCTCTTCTGTAATTCCATCGTTTGCTCTTTTTTTTTGTATGTAACTTTCAAGGGGCTACTAAAGTTGTCAGTGGAACAAAATCAAGACCAACAAATTGGGTTCATTTTTTGTATGTAAAGTACTTTGAAGTGAGCAAGGTTTCACCTGCACGTTTACACTGGAAGACCCTTGTATCAAAAGTCCGATTCATGTTCTCCTAAGAATGACTGGTGTCCAGAGGCAACCAATGGACCAGGTTTTTAACTTTTCTCTCTTTTCATAACCATAACAGTATTCCACGTAAGTATTGTGCCGTACATAACAAAAACATAAAAAAGTACGAAAGAAAAGTTCAAGTTTTTGTACACGCAATATCCCAGCCCAGGTCGGGCTCTGAGAATTTTACAAAAAAGCTTTATGAGGCTCTAATTGTGATCATCCCTATGCATTTTGATTATAAAATAATTGATGCATCGATATTGTGTATTTTTAAAGTGTGTAATATTAAAGTTCTATTCTCTGTATAGTATTTTTATATGACACTCTCACCTCATGGTTTCTTTGACTGCAATCTAAGCACAGTGAAAGAGAGCCGAAAGTTGTGTTTATTTTGTTTGCACATCTACATTGGTATTCCATATCAATGAAAGACTGTGCTGGTGACACCCTTTTATAAAGGAAAAAAATGAATAAAGTTCAAAAATGTATGGATGAGTCATTTTATCATTCGGATAAAGACCTTAGTCTGTGGCACCACCCCATTTTAATATATATATACATATATATATATATATATATTTGTTTGTATACAAGGACATTTTGTAGGTTGTATATACTAATACTTTATATATACTAATATACTTTGTAGAATTTTGGGGTTATTACAGGATTGGGAAATATTCTGTCCTTTAACCCAGATCTATACAATATAGAAGCTGAACTCTGACTGCAATTTGATACTGTTGACATATTTTCTGCCTTATCTCTCATGCTTTAAGTGCTACAGATATGTACGGACGTGCGCTGCTGTTCTTTAATACACCAAGCTGTCAGTCTTCATTTTACCTGCTTTCACTGTGTGGGAGCTGCTGAACAGCACGTACGTGTCTGGGAAAGATTTGGAAAAAGCGTGATAATGAATAGCTGGAGTTGAACCAAAGTCACATTTCAAGTCCTAATCAAGTAGGGCACCACAGGAACAAAACCAATGTCAGAGAGTTTGTGATTTACATTTAGTAAAAATCACACAAATAACAATGTGTTGGTTCACTTTTTTCAGCTGCTTTGTAGAAGCTGTCCCAAAACCATACTAAATGCAAGCCAGTGGATTACTATAAGAACATTTCATAAAATTATCAAGTGTACTTGATAATTTTGTAGATGTGTGTTTCAATTCACTAGACAGTTAGCATTATTTACCTTGCTAAAGATATTTCAACTTAATGTGTATAAATGCCTGGTTGCTGAAATTCATTGAACATTTTGGAATTTGTCATTTTAAGGCTTTTAAACATTTCCACAGTGTGACATGGCATGGGAAACATTACATTCAAACCAGGAAGTAAACAATGCAGTGGTGGTGCTGGTTCCTTTTTTTAAAAATAAACTAACAAAAAAAACATATCTTTTTAAAAAGATTTTGAACATAGTTTAAGCACCAACTATGGACATAGTTGGGCATCTGCTAGTGGTAGAATTATCCAACCTCTTACCAAAGCAGGTGGATACAGTTGAAGTTCATAGGCAGTCACAGATTGCATTTCTTAAAATTATTGCAGTAGATATTCAGCTAATATACTCACCCATCATCTGTAGCTCTGTCCACAGATGGTGTCAGTATTTTCTTCTCTCATCATGGTTTTCTTGATCTTAGATATGGACAAAGCCTGCTTACGTCTAATTATACAGGGAAGCACCGCTGAGCTGTTCTAGGGCCTGTTTTTATGTGTTCCTGACAGCACACACGTGTCTGTGAGCTGTACTGATCTTTCTGTCCCTGCTCTCTGCCAGATCCCATCTGTCAGACCTGATGTGTGTGGGCGAGCCAAATCGGGCAGCATGCGAGATGTGGTCACTCATGGCATCACAAGTGTGTCACACCTGAATGACTCGGAACAGCTGTGTGAAGCGCACTCCGTGATCATCGTGTGTAATGCGCTGGGAGGCCTTGCAAAGAATCATGGGAAGCCATCGTTCACGCATTAAAGATCATCAGTACGCTGTTACATTATACGCATGATTCGCTTTTTAGAACAACCCATAGTCTTTACACACCATTATTCATCCCAGTCACGATCCTGATTCCTGTATTTGGGTTATTATTCGCTGTGTGATTTAGGGAAATTCTGAGTGAGTGGAAGAATGCAGATGAAGTGTGAGCTGTGTTATCTCTGTGCCGTGGTTTCCCTGCAGTGAAGTTGTCTGTACATGATTTGAGCACTGAAAACAGCCCACACCGAGAAAGATCTGAGGAACAAATGGGGAGGGGCAGGGGTGAGTGGAAAAATACTCAGCTTCCATAACAGGAAAAGGCACTTCCTCAATTTTACCTCAGATTCACATGAAAAGGGAAAGCATGTACATTGGCAGAACTAATACTCTTCCTGTCTGCTATAAACAATAAAGTCAATAGGAAAACATATTTTTCAGCTTCAAATTGGCCAGAAAGGTTTGGCTGACTGTGATGTTAAAGACATTTGCAAAAGTTCCAGAATAATAACTGGTTGGTCTAAAATAATCTACTCATCAGAATCAATAACAGATGAAACAAAGGAAGTCTCTGACAGAATGTTCGAACATTGTTTCTGTTTATTATTTTACTTTTTGGTGGTAACTTTCAATAATGTCAAAAAATACTTCCTTGGTCAGAAATACTGGAGGAGGAAATCAACAGAAAGAAAGCCTTTTCAAATCTTTTTGTAAATTTGTTTTTATTAAATTTTAAGTTTTACCTCATAAAATTACTAAATTACAAATATTTTATATCAAAGCGCCTACTAAAATACATTTTCCACTATAAATAGTCAAATATGTATTGTAAATAGTTGCAGAAAACAAAGACAGCAGGAACAATAAATATTGTATGAGTCTTTTCCACAGGTGTAAAATAGGAGAAGGAAGAATTATGCCCATTTCAACTGTCACCAAACAGAGAAGATAAGGATGCTATTGGAGGTATTTTGATTATTTGAAGCTTGTCTATGTTCATATATTTAATGTTTCTGTTTGTGCACAAATCAAGCTTGATCCAAGACCCTGACAGGTATTATATTGTCGGTGGATCAGACAAATCAAGAGAAGTGATCAGATATATACATTCTGAGGGCGAGAAGGTCTTACACAGTACTCTGGGGGGAGTGATAAGTTTAGTACTGTATATTAAGTGGGTTTAATGTATTTGTATATTAAATACTTGTTTGTATATTTTTAAATACAGAGTGAAGTTTTCTGAGCAGAGATTTTTACACAGTTTTAGGTGACATTTATTTTTGAAGTCTAGACTAGAACAAAACGTTTATAATGCAGCCTTTAAATAAAGTTTTATTTCAATATGACGAAGCAAAGCCCCAGCTAGTCTTAGATGAGACTAGACTAAACATTGGCCATGTGTACATTTTAGTAGAGGATCTATGGCGTCTTTTCAGTGTAACTTTAGGAATAGTCTACGCTTTAGGAAAAGGGTCAGGCCAAGAGGATGATTTCTGTGAGCTCGTACTAGACAAATCAGATATTTTTAGCAACTGCATTAGGCGTGGAAAATATATAAACCATGTCCTATGGGAACCTGTCTCATCAAGAATCATGTGTGCGTTAAGAAAGAAATCGCTGCCACTTTAAAAAGTTCCCTGGGAAGTTGTTGTGAATATTTCCATGTTTTGGTGGACGGGTTTGCACACTTTCCAGACTTCCCATTCCCTTGGCGCCGTTTCTTCCTTTAAAAGCCTGAAAGTGGACCCAGCTGCCAAGCACAAACAGTCCAGGTTTTGGCTCCACAGTTTGGTTCAGTTTCTTATCATAGATAATATACATATAAGAACACTATCCTCAACTAATTTTATCTGTGCCCAGTCTCCCCCTGGCCTAAACCTGGCACTTCTGGTTGTTTCGTCGCGAGGCCTATTTTAAGAAGCCGTGTGTGTGTGTTAAAATTATCCTGGCATGCGACCAGCTGTTAGGTCCCTTTAAAGAGACAGTGTGTGCAAGTCAGTTGTGGACTCCACAGGCTTGAACTACTTTAGCCACCTTGATCAACGTATTGGGTCTTGGACACGTGCCTTGGTTGACAACACTGGCAATATTCTTAAAAAATAAATGTTTATTGAGAAATAAAAAGCTGTTTTAGGTACTCCAAAATCTTTTCAAATACATTTTGTTGCTTACATGTTATTCTCAGGAATTAAAAAAAAAAAGGATATATAAGTTTTAAAATGAAAAGAAAAGAAAATAACCCTGTGTAAGTATTAAAATCTCCAGGCACAAAACATGCTGAATAAAGTTGCAGAATGGAGAATCAATTAAGCATCTGTTTCTGTAGGGCAGTTCAGCATTCATTTCATTACTCTTGATCTGTCAGTCTCGGTACTGAAGAGCATTTGCAGTAGTATATTCTCTTGCAATTAAGCCTTTTTAAAAATGACCCCTTAAGTATTGTTCCAGTGGGTTTTAAGGTTTCAGTGGATTTTCTTGACACTAGTAATGTCCCAATGTTCAAGTCATTTGAATACAGTGTTTCATTATAGAATTTTGAGGTCAAGTCAGTCCATCAGAAACAATTCAATCTGTACAGTGACAGGAAAATGTTCGTTTTGCATCCAATTAAAAAAAGAAAAGAAAAAAAAAGTAAATCAGTAATTACAGTAATCACACTTGCATTAAATTTGAAAAGTTTTTGGAGTTCATCCAGGTAAGGTTTATGTTAAATTGGCCCCTGATGTGCCTGCTATTGTATTCTTAAAATGTTATGTGTTATTATTTTATTAAAATAATCCGTTTGATTGTATTAAAGTACCATCTTTTTAAAAGACAGGAACAATGTATATCCGTGTACATAGTATTGCACATTACAACTTGCAGTAAGCTTTTCTTCTGATTAACAGTTGTAGCTGAGATTCTGTCCTTTCAAATAGTATTAATAATTGTTGACAGAATTTAAATACATTCTTAATATTTTTAATACAAAAGACAAATTTAATAATTGTGAAAATAATGAAACAAAAACATTGCATCGAGTTTGATCAAATAAAAAAATACTATATTTGAAAGCACGTAGCTTGAAATGTTGGGCGAAAGTGACTTTACATTTCAAAACTGACTGATCAGACTGTGAAGGACCGGGAGATACAGGGGAGGGTTGAAATGTGAGAGGATCTAGAACTGTTTAATCAAATACAAGAGGAGGTCCTCTGACCTGCAGATATGGGGCAGTCAGATCTTCTTGAGCAGACAGACAGTTTGGATGTTCTGAAGTAATCCTAAATTAACTAGCATCTACAATTTATTTATAGTGGTTCCTCAAACTCCCCCCCCAGATGATTCAGGAGGCATAAGTGATGGTAAGAATTAGTGTGACTGTTTGTGCTTTCAAAGTCACGTGCTACATCAGCTGTTAAAACGCAGTGATGCCAACTCAATGCATTAAGTGCTGTGGCAGTTTCAGTGTGCTAAACTCAAGGGAGAGTGCTAGTGTCCTCTGTGCTAATGTTGATATAATGCTTGAGTTTAAAAGCCCAGTCAGTTTGAATGCTTGGGCTTGGTGTGAGTGTAGCTGATGGAAATGGGCAGAGATGCATGAACTAATCTTACCACACAAGGTCATGTCCACAACCACAAAAAAAGAAAAGAAAACAACAACAACAACAATAACAAAAATAATATAATTACTGTGAGAATGAAAGTTTATCTGGGTAGACTAATATTACTTTTAATACCTTGAACATTAATCATTTGAATTTACATAGCCCTCAATGTCTGTTTTAAACTCCAGTAAAAACACACTGAAATCTCTGAATGCCAATGATAATATATAAAAATGGGGGGGGGGGGTTGGTGGACATGAAAGATTTGTAACTACTTTGAGACACTGGTGTGTGTCATGAAACCAATCCTCCATCTAATTACAGCATCAATAAAAAAATAATATAATAACGTTGATAGAAAAAAACATTAAAAGCAGAGACAATTAAAAAACAAGTAACTTCCTCTGTATATAAAAAAGAACTCCTAGTGCAGATATGTAGATATGTAAACCTGGTCCTACGACTATGTCAAAATTTACTGAGTATATATATAAATTTGTGTGTGTGTTGTGTGTGTCTGTGTGTGTGTGTAATGGAAAGCAGGTAAAGAAATCCTCTCATAGAGAGTGTGCTCACATCATGGTTTCTAGAATAGTGTGATTGGGCTTCATAAAACCATTGTTCCCATTGGGGTCCAGAGGATGTTCCAGCTCAGTGATCTTGGGAAGTTGCTCCTGTGGACAAGAACTTGCCCCTCCCCGCACTGGAGCTGCCACTGCCTTAATCCTCTGGAGGAAAGAAGTGAGTACAGTGGTCAGATATGATAAAAAATGGAATCGCTTAACAGTCCACATACTTCTCCTGCTCCATGAATTGCTAAAGTTAAAACTTGTTGCGTTTGGGGCTTTGGCATTGAACGTTCGGTCAGGAGTTACACTGTGCCATGATAAAATTATAGAGATGGTTTAAGTAAGAATGAGAGAATGAAAGGTCAAAAGGAAAAGATAGAGAGGAGACGTGTCCTGGGTAAATGGGACTGACCAAGAAGTGGAACAGTTATGACTAATATGTGATCGTGAAGAGATCATTTGCATGATTTGGTCATGGTGGTTAGGCAGACAAGGCAAATTCTACCTTTTAAAGATACAAAGACCACCATATATCAACATTAGTGCTAATAATTTCATCATAGCAACCAAACCACTCTGGATCACATACCTCAATGAGAGGTCCCTCAGACTGGATAATCTTTATCACCATCACCATAGGTATGCAAATCATGGAAGCAAGGGCAAGCGTCCAGCCGACTCCAATGGACCACTCTGGGTACTGGTAGACTTTGTTGTATGTCAAAGGCTTGTACTTCACCAAAGAGAAAATGAAACATCCCTGCAGAAGCGTAAAGGGGATAAGGTCAAACCTCAGCCAAACCGGCCAAAATTGTTTATATGGTTTGCAGAATATATTACTGGTCACATCAAAAATGGGTACTCAGTAGGGTTATCTTTCAAATGATGGTTCTTTGCTGTTCAGACAAGAACAGTGCAAATGTGTCCAGTTTCTTCTGGCCCTTTGTCAGCAAGAAGTACTTAACCATTACATTACTGCCATAGATCTTAACAAAGAAGACTGGGGACACTATGGAAACACAACATGTCTACAGAGACAAGAAACATAGCACAGAAAGACCAAAGGGGCTTAGTGACCACCCAGAGATTAAAATTCCAAAATGCTTGAACAGCCTGCTATGGGAGGAGAATGTTTTACCCTTTACAGCAGATAAAGGGCCACTCTGACCTTTAAAGACGAAAAGGGTTTGGGTGAACAAATGGTTCACTCTTTCTTTACAGTACATAGCATTCTTTTAAAGGGGAGGAAGGTCCACTCCTGTATTCATATGAACTAATCCTCTCCCATTTCTCCGTTCATCAAGTCAGCAGATGGCGTCTCCATCTGGAGCTCAGCACTGCTATGAGGCCCAGAGGCGGATTTGGGAGGCAAATCCGTAGAGCCTGCACCAGCACTGCGGCTGGAAAAGGGGGAGGAGGAGGAGATGGTTGGGGCTGGAAGTGCCTCAGGTGTCTTCCGAGATATTTCAATTTTGACATTTGTTTCTCGCATTGTGTAAGTATTCCAGGTGCAGTACGAGGAGTCTCTTAAGGGCTGGTATTTCTGGGTCCTGTCTCTTTAAATATATAAAAAAAATAAAAAATCAAGGGGGAAAAAAACCCACCACACAAAGAAGAGGCGTGATTGTTGTCCAGCACCACTTCATCCAGACATTTGGTCTGTAGCCAATCATGTCCTCAATTGCATCGTAGATATTATCAGCACCTAGTAGGAGAAGGAAGGTCTGTTTAGTTGTATTACATAACTCACATTGGCGTGTCACTCGGATAGAGGCACAATGACATGATTCACAGCAGACGTGTACATGAACTGAGTGTTGCTGGCAGTAACGAAGTTCAGAACGAGAGATAAAGTTGTACAGTGTGTACATGGCCTATTTAGCATGCATTTAGCATATGGTCTATGGTTTTACAGTCGTGCAAGATTAATAAAGATGCCCAGTCTATTCAGTAAAAGACGCTATTCTATTCGTGATGCATGTGTATTTATATACATGAGTGTAAGTTTTGATGAAAATTCCTCAAATAACAATTTGTAGCACTGCAAGCATATAGCACATTGAAACAACATAATCTAAGTTATGTTATAAAATGTTATAAAATGGAGATAAACAGAGAGAGCTACATTTTAACACAGAACAGCGAGAAAGACTGATTTAGCCTTTACGTTTAACAATTCACTAACCCAAAACCAAATGCCTTACTGTTACTGGACTAAAACGTAACGTCAGTTAACAAGGGGTTCTCAATTTCAGAAGTAAAAATGGTGCAAACATTACAGATATTCTGCCATTTGTCGAAACTTACCATAAACCCAGGCTACAGCTACACATTCAAAGAATGCAACCCACAGAAGACACACACCACTGGCTGCATAGTAGTCAAAGAGCTGAAACACATACATGCCACCCTGGGAAACAAAAAGAAAAGGAAAAGAATAAAGGCCTCAGTACATATCCAGATCCAGGCTTCGAATTCACAAAGGCAAAGATGATGTAAGACTGTACCATCTCAGAGAGGAAGAGGGGTGTAGACATGACTGTTTTACTATGTACAAAAATGCATCTTCCCTCTGTTATATCAGGCTGCATTTTGTTTGGCTCTCGTGCGTATGTGAGATATGCCACAGAAGAAAGAAATAAGCTACTTTCAGGCAAAGTCGATATGAGTCAAAAGAATATTGTCCTGTTTGTCCCAGCCCTGAGGACTCGGTGGTCATCTAGAGATGACTGGAAAGAATCAGAGTTGTGTGAAACGCTGTCTGTCCCAACTGGATTTCCTAGTATAGCCACAAGATTCCTCTCTGGGAATCTCCCCTCTCAAAGCAGGACAGCAGAGCCATAAAAAGACTTTGTGGGAGAGATGAGGGTCAGGGGATGATAAGGACACAAATCTGAAGTTATTTTTGTCTGCAAAATATCTATTTGTAGATCTATACTGGTCTATTTGTAGCAGATTCATTTATCTAAATGAAATTTGACTTAACCAGATGGGTTCCACCACTTCCTAGGTAATGGACAGTTTCTATATTATGGGGGGAAATTTCACATAAATTGTTTTTTTCTTTCTGTACTTGCCTAATCAAGTTGAAAACAGTATGATGATAAATCCAGATTACAGGATTTTTGAGTCACTCTGTAGAACTCTAGTACTATTCTCTCACAGAAATGGTCTCTCACAAAAAATGCTGTACCATAAACATTACATACACATACATGTATCGTGTGTGCAGCCCCCAAAAATAAAGATGTGTGAAAAGGTTTTCATTTTAGAACTTACCTTGGTGACCATGGTAAGTCCCAGAAGGTAGCTTATGAAGCATATTATAGCTATAAAGATCTCTCGACGGTAACCCTTCCGTAGGAAGGATGGATACAGATCCACCAGTGATGTGATCTGTCCTTCCACTTCGACAAACTGCAGGAGTAAATCAAAGTGGCAGTTATTTCAGGGGCTTTCATGGACTTTCATGAACAAGGTTGGTAAAATACTTGATAATGGGATTTTAATTGATAAAAAAAAGAATTTGTTACACTGCAGACCTGTAAACCTGACCCTAACCAAAGCAGTCAAAAGTGAATAAAATCTCTTCATTTCAGAAATCTATTTCCTTTTGAATTGTCTTAAACTGGACATGCCTTGCACTGTAAATACATATCTTTGCTCGAAGGTTCTAATTGCACTTCAGAAAGCCAGATTCAAGCCCAGTACTAAGACTATCCCAGTACCGTGCCTATCCCAGTACCACGCCTAGCCCAGTAGCTTCACTCGATTAGTGAGCACACTGACTTACCACAGTGTACTATTTCACAGTGACAGTGAAATGCAATAGTATAAGACCCCAGCTGACACAAGAACTGCCAACAAAGTGTTTGTAATTTTTTTTTCTTTTCCTTGCATCACAAATAGACCTGTGAATTTGGCTGTGTTGGATGACATGGACAGTAATGGTTTGGATGATATGGACTAATGGTTTTGTATTCCAAAATTATGCTTGATACTATTACAGAGTTGGCTTGAGCCATAATGAAGTAGCTCTGTGGCACTGAACTACTCGTGTCAGTCCAGTTTCTTCAAAACATGAAATATTTCGTGTTTTGCATTTACATTCATTAGGTTGGTTAAAGACCAAGGGTCCAGTTTAGGGCTTGACAGGCCAGTTTTTCAGCTCTCTGCCCTCCATCCAGCAGAACGCCTGGACAGGCTTATATTTGCCATCCTTCTGCACTGTACTGGTAGCGGTTTTCCACTGACCAGTGTTGTTTTAGTGAATCACTGAGTGACATACATCATGCATTTCACTGGTTTATATCACCTTGTACAACAACTACTAGCCAACCATATAAAGTTTGCCTTCTAAATGCTAGTCAGTATATTTGCAATAGTGTGAAAATACCAAAAAGAAAATCAACTTCAGTTTTCAGTGGCCAGCACAGCCTTTCCTTTCAAAGAGCAGCAAAGATGAATTTCATGCCTTCTATACAATATGTCAAGACTGCAAATACTGTAAGGAGGTGCCGAGTTTGGTGAGTAAAACATTCATTTATATTACACACATCTAGATCAGCTCTTTCAGCTCAGTTAACTATCTAGATATAGATTACGCTTTTAATTTGGCATGTTGCCGTATCATATCTGTCTCTCGTGTCTTCTTTCCCATTCTCCAGCTGAGGCTGATGTCCTCTTTTTTCAAAGTTATTAAAGTGTTCACCTTAACTAATCTGAAAACAATTTACAGTCATATGAAAAAGTGTAGATTTATTGACCTTTAGCAATCCAGCTGCAGCCCAGCTTCATGTACTTAAGACTTGGACTAAATTAGCTTATGAAAGCTAATGTGAATAACTGACAGTCGGATTTCGAGTGCAAGTGTTCTTGCCACTTCTTAGCTATGCAACCTTGGCATGCCTTTGAAGTCTTTTAAAGCAGACATGTTGAAACCCAAGACTGAACCAACTACAGACAATTCGAAAGAAGCCATAATTTAATAAAATGACACTGAAACGAGCCATAATTTTATAAAAATGACACTGACCCTCTGAGGTTTTAATCAATAACAGTAACAGCTTCATGAGAAAGTTTGCCATGTGCAGCCAGAACAGAACAAACTGTTTTTGCAAAAGTACTGTTTGCAAAACTGTTTCCATTCTAGGGCGCCAGATACCTCTCTTACCCAAGCAAAGTATTCACTATGCTTCTTTCGTTCACTTAAACAGCACCCACCCTTCCTCTCTGGCAAATGGTGTTTTAAACTTCATACTGCAGCAAAACACTGCCCCACTCTCCCTTCCATTATCATCCTCACAGAACTAACAGCTTTGAAATGCTCACTGAGGCAGTTCAGAACTTTCAAATCCCATCCAGCTGGTAACTGCCAGTGATATTAGACCATTCCTTTTTTCAGTGATAAACTCCACAGAGACTTGCAACCTTCTCCTCATTTCTCTCAAAAGGATTGGGTAGGTATTTACCCTTACAAATGTAAAAGCAACCCCTTTGACACAATGGTAACGGGGTGTGACTAATGATTCTACAGACCACTGTCCCACCACCAGCATGACTGAACTCCAAGTTCTTGTGTTGTGGAGTGTGGTAATCCTGGAGCTGTTGGGGTACTGCAGGACTACTGCAATTTATGATCCACTGTTTGTTCACTATTTGAGATGGTATGGATGGAAGTGGCATCTGATAACTGAACAGATATCAAAATTATACTGGTTCTTGAATTTAGTTATAAGTACCATATTTGTGGTTCTAATAATCCAGGAGCAATCACAGAGTGGTTCACTTTGTAACAGAAATTTTAGTTTGGCCTTTGTTTATTACCAAGTGAAATCTAAACAGTGTTATAAATATTTTTTTCAAAGTGAGAGGCTGATTCCACAGAAACTTTCTATTTAACATTTTTAACAACATCTCTGTTCTGCACCGTCGGTAGAGTCGGACTCAACGTACTGTTGATTGATCTGATACTGACCTGACTGTCGAGACCCAACAACAGGAGCATAATGAAGAAGAGAACGGCCCAAAAGGTCGGCAGTGGCATCATCGTCACAGCTTTAGGGTACGCGATGAAGGCCAAGCCAGGACCTGCAAGGGTAGAGAACAGAGATGGGGAAGGGAGGTGGAGGGAGGGCAATTAGCAAATCTCATCATCATATGCGCATTTTGATCTGTGCCACTAGTTCGCGCATAGCAGCACAGACCAAGTCGAGATTTAAAAGAACAATCGTGCAAGTAGATCCTAGATGCTGGAGCGAATGGGCCAGGTGAATTACTGACAGTGACGTGGGCTGCAGATGTTAAGCCTTTTCATCCATTTTCTTGTGCCGTTAACCTTATGACACTTCTCTGGGAAACGAAAAAAAACTTCTAACAATCACGTTAATGAGCTCAGAAGGCAGTATTGGTTCTTAACTCCAGTACTGGCAACCCACTAGTATGGAGATCTGGATTTCTCTGCTCGAGGACGCCTGTTTCAGCTCATGGAGGGTTTGAACATGAGCTGATGAGCTGGATCAGGTGTGCTGGTAAACTGTATTTTGTGTATCTCCAAGACTACAGATAAGAACATCTGATGCAGAAGACTCTAAATATTCCCAGGAATATGTGTATTTTTCCCCCCCCAATACAACACTACTGGTCAGAAATACCACACAAGATCAGAGATGAACTGGAAACACAGAGATGAACTAGAAACCCAGGTAACTAATTGTCTCCTTTTGCCAATACTGTTGCAAAAAACTTGCTAACTTGGCATTCCAAAACCACTGAGAAACAGAAGAAGAGCGAAAACATTTAGCCAAGATATATATCACCCAGCCAGCCAAATCACATAACATGTCTTTGTACAAAATGTGGCTACCTCAGTGTCAGGTTTCTGCATTTAATACAAGGCAAGTCCTTGTCATCTCACAGAGGACTTACACAACACACTCTGCTTACTGCTTACCATTCTTGATGTTTGGTTAAATAATATTTTCTGCACAATCAGGTACCAAAACTCTTTTTGTAGACTAAGCATTGCATTACTCGTGTTCGTCTGCAAAGCAGTAAAAAATAATGTGTTGTCTAAGTGATAGATTTTATTCTTTTCTGGTGCCAGAGTTTCCTCAGAATAAAGTCAGAATTAGCACTGCAGATGAACAAAGCAATGAAAAAAGGGAGCTCAAACTCAATCAATCCAACAAATAATTCTTCACCTTCATAGTCTCCCAGTGAAATGTCAACCAGAGACTGAAATGCAAGCAGTATACATTTCAATGGAGAGAGCATGTGGAATGATAATCTTGATAATTACAGATTTTGATAACTGTCCAATATGGTCTACAGAGGGAAAGAACCAATGGAATCTGCTTAGAACATCAGCCATAGATTTCCAATCGCTGTTTGAGAAATAAAATAAAATGCAATAAATGCATATTACAGCCCAAGATTTCAAAACAACTGTAACTGTAAATGTGTTATTTCTTTTATGAACTTGGCACAAGATGTTCTTAAGTTTCGCCCTCGATATCTGCAGAAGCAGTGTGAGCAGTTCTCATAGAGTTGTTTCAGACTAACTGTAGACTCTTCATCATTCGCAGAATGGACAAGATTCAATCAAAAGACCTCAGTTTCCCCAGGGTCTCCATGCACATTCTCTCAATACATTTCCAAAAGTTTGTCTGATGGATCCAACCAGAGTGAAATCGCTCCCAGTCGACGTACTCCATTTAAATCTATGTCTTCAGATGGTTCATTTCTTAACGTATTTGTCTTGTTGAGGAACGATTGGCAAAAATTCCCAATTTCAAAGCTGCCTCTCATGAAAAAAAATTTACTGGCGATTTTTAATAACGGCGTCTCCGATTTTCGCTGTTCGTTTTTCGACGCGATTGACCGACTCATTTGAGGTTTTTTTTGTTGTTGTTGTTTGCTTTTGAAGTAGCAGTGCCCACCATCACTGCTACTTTTACCCTCGTACCTGACTCTGCCACATCTGCAATGTCCACCCCTTGCTCTTGTGCCATGAAGCCCAGGACGGAAAATATTGCGAAGCCAGACACAAAACTGGTAGCGCTGTTGAGGCCTCCCAGCAGCAAACAGTCCCTATGTCACACATATGTCATGGAGCTTGTTAATTAACACACAAGGAACCTTAGGTCCCCACTTTTTTTTTTTGCCTGTTGACTCGAGTAATACCATGCCCCGCCCACCTTCCCCTGGCCTGGATGCTCACCTGTAGCAGTTGTATTTGTATTTGTTGTAGCTTCCCAGTGATGTCATCGCACCCAGGCAAATGGCATAGGAGAAGAAAATCTGTGTGCCTGCATCGATCCAGACCTACGCAGAAGAGCGGGTTTGTAAGGCAACTACAGCTCAAGATTAAGTGACTCGTTTGTGTTTCTGCTGGCTAAAGCTGATTTTTTTTTTTTTTATCCTAACACTTCAGATCATTTGTCTTTGCCTTCTAACTGCTAGCCGAACAGTGCTGAGAAAAGAAAATTGTCTCAGTGTCAGTCCCTGACTCTGTTAGCAGTAGGTCAAATGGTCTAATTGCATTAACCAGTCTGGAAACTCATGCACAAGGAGGTGGTCCTCTATGGCTTTTCATTAATTTTGCATGTACACAGACAGCACCTAGAGGTCTAAAGTTAAGGGTGTGGCTTTGAGATGATTGGTTAGAGGGATTGAACAGAGGGGCAGGGTTCCCTTGGTGGCTAAGTATGGTGGACTTTAACAAATACTCTTAACCTTTTACAGTAGCTTTGAATTGACATTATACAGAATAACGTTTGGCTGTCTAGCAAAGGTAACAAATAATTTCATGCGTTCGTGTTGTGAATTTATGATAATGATATACCAAAGGTGACCAAAAACTATATAGTAGCTACATGCAGGCATGAGGAATTTACCTCAGGATCTTCAAGGCGGGTGACATTTGGATACAGGTAGAACTTGATGCCCTCAGCTGCTCCAGGAAGGGTGACGCCACGGACAAGGAGGACGATTAGCATGACAAACGGGAAGGTTGCTGTGATGTACACGACCTGAAAGGAAACAGGATGGAAACACAGCTTTGAGCCCTGGGTTAGACAGTGGTTCAAACTCTTGTACTGCAGTTTTTTTTTGTAGTAAATATGTCTGTCACCATAACTGGTTTTGGTAGAGACAAAGACCACATTGCTGAGGAGCAGATGCCTAATTACATTTTTAAAAAACTGGGCAACTTTAAATCTGATTAAGGCTTATTTGCTTTTTAATTACAGTTGGAAGCCTAAAAAACACATAATTTCACATAATTCCCATCACATAAATATATCACATAATTTAATCTTACAATAGTCTGTCTGCTTTAATAAGTTTAATTAGCAATTTAATTAGCAATTTTAGTGTCTTCATGTGACTTTTTAGTTATCTAGTTTATCTAGTTTTTAGGTTTTCCCCTATTAGTTTTCAGTCTTTACGTGGCTGTTATGATTACTGAATAAACAGTGTGGGGTTTTTTTTACGTTGAAAATGGCATTTCTCTGGCTCACTGGTGTCAGAAGTGGGGTGACAAGTTTGTAGAGCTTCAGGCGATCTACAAACTTGAACAAGGTGGTGAAGATGGAAGCTAGTTGCAGGGTTTACCGAGGGGTTATCCCTCCTGGATAGGACCATCCAGCCGGGAGTGAGATGGCTGGCTGGGGATTGTGGAGAACGAGACAGTGGGACTTCACATGGATTACATGATGTCTCGTTCTGAGACGTCATGTAATCCATGTGCCATGCTACAACAGCAACGGAGCTTGGGAACCATTCTCAGCAAAGCTGTGAGTGGTTGCTTGACATCATGGCTGGATGGCATCTGCCATCATGATGCAGTTGTATCTAGCACTGAAGGGCAAAGCACTACAGGTACTCCAACCTACTATGCTAGCTACAATATGTTTTGTGAGTAGATGACTAAACACGTTTGTCGCTCTGGATAAGAGCGTCTGCTAAATGCCGTAAATGTAAATGAACTCATGGATGTGCCACCAGAGCAGAATAATGACCTAGCGATGTGGACCACAGTGTTCTAGTGATGTTTTGGGTAGATGCCGGCAGAACTCTCAGTCCTACGCTCCTTTAGAAACAGAAGCGGATAAGCATATTGAACGCGGAGCTGAGGACTGATGCTTCGGCGTACCGAGCGTTAGGGAAGGCACCTGCAGGAGGAATTAGCATTAGAAAACGTCCTGAACAGCTGTTGCTTGATCTCACCAGCCAGCCTCCAAGTGACGGTCACTGAGGCAGATAGAGCAGATCTCAACCTCAGCATAAAAACATAGCAGTGAGCAGTATGGTGCTACGTGGCAGAGGAGCTCAAGGAAGAGAAGCTCCTGAGCCAGTGGTGGTGAAATGACCAACTGCCAGTGCAGGAGGGGATGGGGGTGGGGGGTGTACTGCCCTCATTGATTCTTGTTTCACTGCTCCCACCATGCATGCCATCTCACAATGCAAATGGCACACTGCATTGCTGGGAGGTGACGACCATCCATCTCACGTCACGTCAATGGCAGCTGAGTCAACGTGAGGGGAAGGAGCGGCTCACTATCTTGTTGGCAGCGAGGGACTAAAGTTAACTGCGGCGAATTCTGGATTGCATCTAAGACATGAAACTTAGCTTTCTGATGACTCTGGGAGAGGAAGTCTAAGAGTCAGTTGGTAAAGATTCAGGGATGGGGTGCCCTGTTGCATTGGAGGTACTGTGTTGGGGGGGGGGGGGGGAACAACATAAATAGCAGATGTGGGAACATGTGCAGTGCTAATATGACATTTAAATGTGGAAGGGCTGTACACAGAAACATTGTGTCCAGCCTAGCATTAACACA
>JAOYMR010000018.1:8728855-8756725 GCA_025802075.1 Tenebrosternarchus preto | reverse complement strand
GAGTGGGTGTGTGAACGGGTGTATGAGTGGGTGTGTGAACGGGTGTATGAGTGGGTGTGTGAACGGGTGTACGTTGCAGGTGTCTATGTCATCTATTTCAAAGTGATAGGAGAGAAGGCAAGTACAGTGAAAGTGGAAAGCTACAAGAGCAGAAGCCAGATCTGTCCCAGCACCGGCAGACAATGTGGGGAGCCAGCCAGCATACTTAATCCACCAACACCTCACAAACCACGGAGTGTGGAATCACAATCACTACTTGCCAGGGAGCTGAATTCGATATATAGCAGCGCACTGTACACCGGTGCCTTTGAGGTACAAGTTAGTCGTTTAGTATTCCTTCAAGCCGCATTCGTTGTGAGGAATATTCCCCACTGTGCACTAAACATTTAAACAGATCTTAAATCCAAAAGCCTGCTATCAAGACAAAACACTGCCTGTTGACTAAATACTAAAAAGCTAATGTCTTTGTATGCTACACACAGAGCAGGTTATTAAACCACATAGTGAGTCTACTGTTCGAAATACAGAAGTAACGCGCTGGACTTCCAAATGTTCAGACACTCATCCTCTTGAGAGTACAAACAGTGTATTTCAAAGGCTTAGCAGCTTTTCTACCTCTAACTACATTACATTGCTTAAGAGAATGAGCTCTTTTAACGCTGGTGTTGTGTGTCTTTGCTCATTACTCTGTGTTGACAGAGAAACTTACTGGGCACAGAATTGAAACAAGGCAGCTGCTAACTGTTGGGATTGAAAAATTGAACTGTTGGGATTAAAAAATCCTCGACTCACATATTAAAGATTCAGATTACGGTGTAATATTCTGTCCAAGCATGTTGAGCAGGAGTGTTATCATACCGAATATCATGTTTAATAAGATAAATATTTTTATACTGAGAAAAAAAACAACTATTGCTCAACATCATTCTATCTCAGTAAACTGTAAAAGGAATACTGACTACACGAATCGACACATTTCCTTAGAACTGAGATTAAAAATTCGATTAAATTAATATTATTTTCACCCACGTATGCGTCCACATCAATCCCTCGCTCCACACACTTACATTTCCTTCATGGTGTCGGTAGTTTGGCGAGTGTTGCTTTCAGCACCGTCACCATGCCTCTGTCACCTCAGTCACTCTCGCCTAAATGGTCGTGCAGCTCAGAGAGAGTCAAGATTGACAGCAAGGTCTGAGTCCGTCACATGCATGTCAACCTCACCCCACTCTCCACACCCACAGGATAAGACAATTACATGCAAGCAGCAGATTGGGTTCGGCTTCGGAACAGGACGACGTAAAAGGCGGACAGTAAATTTCCACTCGCCCAAAGAGTGTCAGCGGTCCGTACGCAACCACTCGCTTCGGGTTGGGGGCACTCGCGGATGTACCAAACATGAGGGCAGAACCAGGCTGGGGAGGGGCCGGTGATCCTCACCTGTTTTAATTTCCCTGGAACGCTGTCCATTTCAACCCCCCTGTTGTCATCCTGCAGCTTTTAATAGCTTTTCCAATAACACCGGGCAGCTTGGCTAAGCGTTTGTTAACTTGTGACGGTAATTCAAGGACAGTGCGTTGCTACCACTTGGAAGAATTTGAAGTCTAAATACAGCCCATTGCTTCAGTCTTGCACCAATTTGTTTATAGACTTTTCAGCCGGCAAAAAATGCGTGTAATTATAACGAATCAGTGACATTAATACAGGCCTCCATTAGATCTGAAGGGTTTAGCATGACAAGTTTTCCAGGCGAGCAAAATAAATGGCAATCCAATGCTGGCAAGCAACACAGTACTGGGAAGGACCAGGGCATTTGCATAGGGCAACAGTGACTAGTGACAAAAAGACCATTGTATGGCCATGACAAGCTTCTTCCTAAGAAACACAAACACAGCACTGCTGTTGAAAGCAACTACAGAGCTGTAGCCTTACTGTTGGATATTGTAAAGACATTTAAAAAAAAAAAAAAAAAAAAAAAAAGCATGACCAGCAACAAAGTTAAGTCACACAAAGTCATTTGATAAAACATCTCAGGTTTCCAGCAAAACATGTAGCCCAGTAAAGCTGCTGTACTACTCCCCCTTCAGGTGGACGCAGGAATCACCGCACTGCTTACAGGGCGCCCCAGGAAGCCACTAATTAGAGGCAATTTGCTCCACCAAAGCTGTAGGGCAACAAAGCGACCAACACATCCAGTCTCAACAGCGCTGTCACCCCCCACACACATACAACCCCCACCCCCACCCTTTTTCCTCTTTGTCCTGCCTCACTGCCTGCTGCCTGTTTTAGGGCTTTTTCTAAGTTGTGGGGGACTTAGTCACGCAGCTAAAAGGCATGTACACCAGTGCTGCGCTGTGGCCCCCGGCAACAGGGGGAGACCTCAGGTCGCCATCCGCGTGAAACTGTGGGGCTTGTTGCATAAGCCCTATTTTAAAAGCGTGCACGTTTCCTTAGAGTGCTCACGTCTCCCGAGCATGCTCACGTCTCCTAAACGTGCTCACGTCTGATTCTTGCCTCCCTTGTTCCACTGCGTTCCACCACACAGGGCGGCGCTCTCATTCTCCCGAGTGCTAAGCCGCCTGGTTTGCACGTACAGGGGCGTGAAGCCCAGGCAACGCGCAGATTCAGGCGAACTGACAAGGGCCCCGCAGAAGGACGTGATCTGGGCCAGTTAATGCGCTTGGGTAAACTCCATCGGCCTTTGTCCCGCTTCCGTACCCAATTCCAGTTGAAATCATCAGGTCCAAGGACTGAAACTGTCCAAGAACTCAAAGTGGACCAATTCTGACAACTGATTAAATATCTTGGAAATAAAAGACACTTCTCCAGAGTAACAGTATAGGCATCCCTGTTCTTATATTTGTATTCCCATTACATTCCTTTCTCGAACAAGAACACATTTTCAAAAACAAAACAGAAGAAACTACATTAGTAGTACTAGTTAATAATTAGTTAATCCCAACCCAGTGGCAGCTATGTAATACAGATAAAGCAAACAATAAAGTAGATTTACCAGCAGACTGTCACTCAAACAGGTGTTTCGAGGAAACACGCATGCAGTAATAATCCTAGATTCTATCTGTAGTGTCTCAAAACTGACAAAACTGCACTGTCCATGGATTCTTTCTTTGCTAATAAACCCTTTCCTTTATCAGTCACCTGAGCAGGATGGTGCCTTGTGCAAACAGAGTACAGGTTAGGGTATTTTACCACAGAAAGAATCAGTTAAATTATTACCCAAATGGCAAAAGAGCTACTTCATGTCACTTCAGCTACACTTCTCATCTGAATTGGGGTATTTTTCCATGGTCGGACCACAAGCACTACGGGCTCCCGCCACAAATTCCAGCCCAATCAAAAGAGCTGCGATATCCTGTTGGCACTAACAATGCATTCTTCTCCTGAACTGATCATCATTATACCAATGTGAAACTTGGTGTTCCAGAACATTATTGCATGTGGTGAGTCAGACGAAACCAGAAACCACGTAAAAAGTAATGTAATCCTCCCTCATCTGATGACGAGACACGATTTCAGGAATTACCTGTCGCAGACTACTCCAGCCCCTGGGGAAGACATGGAGGCAGAAGACGTTAGATGGTCCAGCATTGAACGCATCCAGATGCACTGCTGTAGAAGAGTAGGGGTTCTTGCCACACATTTGGACAGACGGGCAACCCTTAAATCGCCTTGAGGGCAAAAAAAAAGGAGGGGATTCCTGTGCTGGGGGAGTGGACCTAGACAGTTAACACTTTGGGATTGGACTCATTCGGTCCAAAGAAAAGGAGAAACACAAAAACAGTTTCCAGGAGGGGAAGGGGAGAGTGACTGAACCGTGATCTGCACCACCACTGAGTGGTAGAGCAGCTTAGGAAGTAAGACTGTCTCTGCTTCCACGCAGGAGTCACATTTTCATATGATTTTCAATGCTTTGAATGGTATGTTAACTAAGGCAGGAACACTGAACCATTTGAAAAAGAAATCAGAAGGTTCTGCAGAATTAACAACACATGTAGTAGGCACCTCTGAGACCTACCAGCTGGAGATAAACGTGTCTATATGGGAAAGTCGTTCGTGACATCATTTAAGATAAAGAAGGATTATATCTTTGAAAGATCTGTAACTGAACAGAGATTTTTTTAAAAGTCTATCTCTCATTGCAGTTCTGCATTTATGAATGTTTCCCCACTTGCAGTAACTTGCAATGTGGAACGTGTTGCTGTTTATACAACATGTAAGTTACAGGAACATGCAAGTTCAGTATTTTAGTAAGCTGCGGTTTTGTTTGATGCAGGCTGAGAGAAGTGAAGTGCTTTCCAATAACTATTCCACAGCCTTTTGCTGTGACTCTGCCATTAGGACTTTTAATTTTACTGCTAAACTGCTAAAACAAGCACAAGACATGCCCAACCCATTCCCAAGATAAAGGAATGTCCTATTCAGCTGACCAAGATACAAGTTTTGCTACAATTGGATCAGCTGGATATGGAAAACACAATGACAAGTTTGACACGGATCCAGGTATCCCGTGTGGAGCTGTAGATGTCAGAATGTAATGATATGCCGTCAGAAAAGACGCAGAGGAACAGTGCATCGCGCCAGTTTCTGCAAAAACTTCTAAAATATTTAATGCATTTGTTTCCCTTCATTCTTTTCAGATTTTTTAAAAACGCTGTTCAACGTTTTATTTTTAAAAGTGTGTTCTTTATGAATAGTTTAACTGAACATACTCAGCATCGCTAGTGTTTAACGCCCAGCGCCCGAAACAGGAAGTCGTACGAGACCGTTCAAACAATGCATAGAAGCGGCATCGACGCGTTAAGCGCACATCCCTTTACAACGCACTGAACTTGGTCGACGTAAATAGCAATGGTAACGCACTTGTCTCTCCAATAAGAACAGGTGCTTTACGTTCAGACATTAGCCATTGTTTAACTTTAACACACTTTGGTCACTTTTTGAGGGATTTGTTCCTGCCTTTTTTATTGTTGTGGTGCCTCTTACACAGTATTAAAGCATACTCTTTATAGAGGTAGGCTGCAGTTTGTTAACATAAAAACTGAAGCGTGACCTTATTTGCACTCGAAATTAACTGTGTACGCGCACAATAAACGCAAATGCGTGTACGCGCACAATAGACTTGTGATTTTGTCCAGTTAATTAATAGTAATTGAAACGCTTCAACGCTCTAGACAAAACATGCTACTGATACGATAAACTCTAAAATTCACACAGTTTACTGACTCTGTAAGGATGTGGCTTAATCCTGGGTCTTATAATCTAAAAGAAAAAAGTAACAATGAATATGTCCGACATACTATGAATGTTGACATCGTCAGGTAAATATTGTCAAGCATATTATTTGCGAAGGTCTTTGATGATACCAAACAAGTAAACCAAGTACAGTCAAAACAAAAACTGTGAAATAAAGTCACTTCCTGAATCTCGCAAGTCAAACTTATATCAGATGTGAAAAGTCACATAATGCGACATGTCAGTGTGAAGAACATATAAAATTCTATAAATTCTATATATATTCTTTAAGATGAAGTATAAAATTGTTGGGATAATTTCTTACCTTAGCTGTTTTTTTTCCTTTTACTCCTTTAGAAGTGACTTGTCCCCTTCTCTATTGTGCGTCGCCTGGACGTTAAACAAGAACTGTCGCGGTAAATTTAATTTATAAGCTTTTCTTTCTGACCTTTGTCTCTTAAAATGGGAGCCCATTAGACATCAGCACGAGTGGAAAAACACCGGCCTGCCTCCCGTGCAACAGCAGAGCGTCTTCTTAAAGAGGCAGGTTCCTCTTCTTAAAACGGTCCCAGTCATTTCGCTTTCATTCTACCCGTCTGCTCGGACACACGCGGTGCTCTCAAACCACCAAGAGGTCGTATCAAAAAGTGCATGTCGTTTTTTTTTTTACCCATTTTATTTTCGTAAACATTACTTATATATAGTATCTATGCTGTCATAATCGTAATTGCCTCATTTCATTATTGTAACGTGTTCGAACTTCACACGTGTTTTCAAATGTTGTTTATACTCAGGATAACCTCGAAGAGCGACTATTTAATCAGTTCAAATACGGGGTTGCAATGAGTATTAAAGTTTCACAAGTGGTTTAGGATTGAGAAAAAATACATTAAATAATGCAGTTGACTCTGAGAATTGCATACATCAAGCTACATAAACAACAAAGTATGTATGTGTGCATGATAATAAATGTTATATTATGAAACAAAAAAATCTATACAAAGAAATTTTGAATTATGGGTAATTATGGCATTGGCCATTTGTATATGGCCTAAATGTGAATAGGATTACATGAAACATTTTAAAAATATATTATATTAAGTACAATACACCAACAAGCTAGCTTTATCTGGAAATAAATGTAAACAGTGTATAGAGCAGTGCCTCTTTATTGAACTTTTCTCCAAAACTTTAAAGTACTTGTTTTGTGTTTGCACCTACAGAGTTATTTTTTTTTTTTTAATCTAGCTTCAAAGACATAAACACAAATGGATAAGAATATTCCATAGACAGGAAACTTTCAAGACCACAGATTTTTCTCTTGCCACTGTATTTTACTTGTTTGCTTGGTCTTAAGGATCAATTATAAGCTCAAAAACAGACACTGTAATGAGCCCATTCATGCTGGACTGAAAACTGTTTTTGACAAATTTATTAATACTTTGGTATCTATGTACTGGAAGCCAAATTTCTTACAGCAGCCCCAATGAGGGAGGGAAGGAGGTCGATAGAGAGAGAGAGAGGGACAGAGAGAGAGAGAGAGAGAGCGCGAGAGAGAGAGAGACAGAGAGAGAGAGAGAGAGAGAGAGAGAGAGAGAGAGAGAGAGGAGCTAGCGTGACTATGTATGACTGTATTTGCTTGGGATTTGTTTCTGAATTGAGTACTACAGCCCTTGGCTTTGCTACTATACTGGTTGTGGAATTATGTATATTAGCAATAGACAAATGGTTAAAAATATTTCCATTAGTATTTGAATGAATATGAATGTGCAAAGCTATTTTTCTAGGAGAAACTGAATGTTTCTGAAAAAACAAACGTCAAGAAAAGCATCAAGAAAGAAACCCTTTTAGCTTTTAGCCTCACTAGCTGGAATCATAAGCAAGCATGTCATTACTAGAAACAGAATTGTGCTTGGACTCCACAGTCATCTCAAATGCCATAGAGATTTGCCATTTTCCTGATCCTAAGATCCTAAGAATTTCTTTAAATAAGTAATGTTTACACCCCCGCCGTCTCCCAGTGTAGACAAAGTAGATACTTATTTGGATTCAAGCGTGCATTTTGTCATGTGTGTTTGTCCCGTGTTTATCAGCAGAGTCTGACCTTGACTGACCTTGTTTCTGTGTAGGAAAGTAATCACCACTGCATGCTACGAGTTGGCCTCTGCATAAATGTTCGCAAAATGAGAAGTTTGAAGTTTTATTAAGCCCTTCCCCCCTCCTCCATTACAGAGCATCAGCTATTTACATTTACTAAGCACCTCTTAGTTAAAAGAATGCACTAATGAATCATGTGCATATTTTAGATTGTCTTTAGCTATTGATTTGTCATTAAATCTAGTCTTCAAGAAACCTGGAAAACATTTTCATTATCTATCTCGTCTCTTTACTACTTATTTTGTTATTATACTATTGTTATTGTTATTTTGTTATTGTACTATTGGTGTTGTGGTGCCCAGTGTTGGCTAGAAGAGGAGAAGCTTGGTTGGTGTCAAGGTTTTTCCCTCATGCTCTCGCTAAATTTTTCCTCGTCACTGTTGTCCTTGATCATGACTTCAACATCTATAAAACTGCTTTGTGACAACTGCTGTTGTAAAAAGCACTGTAAAAATACATTTGACTTGACACTGATTTAGTGTTATCTTTAATTAGCAGACTGTGATCATTATGCATTTAAGCTTTTGATCATCCCTGTTAAATGTTAAACTCATCAGTTTGAGAATTTTACCATAAAACACCATCTGGATTCAGAATTTTTCATCAGCTACCAACTGAGCCAGACAGGTCCTTCTTCTGTTGTCTCACAGTGCTTTTAATGATTGGGATCAGTCTGAACTGAAAACATTTATACTTGGCCTACTATAAAAACTTTCTAGTTCTTCCTCATTGCCTGAATTCCTGATTGCCAGATTGGCATGACATCATGATTTGATGGATGCTTGTGTTTTTTTGTGAACTTCTGATTTATTTAAGAGCTGAAAACATAAAAAAATTCTAAATATGATATAACGTGATCTAAGCCTCAGTATAGACAGCAATGAACAACAAACAAAACAAGATAATGTGTTATTAGTCACATGGTGTGTACACAAAGCAGCCGTTCATGTCCTGAATCATTTGGCTTATTTTCTGTTTCACTCAGAACGGCAGTACTTTTCCACAGCGGCAAGAGAGGAAGTCAAAACAGGAAGTTAAGAACTCAACCTATGAATTGTCTTCCTAGAAGTCCTTCGGTTGTGATAGACAACATAAGGACTTCACCATGGGCAAAAAAATAAAAATTTAAGACGTGATTTGTTTTTTAAAGCGCTACTGGAGAAACAAATACACAAGATTCTGCTTTTTAAATAAAGTTTTTAATCAAACTTTTTTTTGTTTTAAAGATGCTGCAAACCTCTCAAATAATAGTGAGTACAGACAGCAAGTCACAGAGCAGTGACAGAACAAAGCCATGTGACAGGAACATAAGAAAACACAGTTGAGATCATGGTTTCCTGAAAAACAGCAACTCAGTGAAAGCTGTTAACAACCCTTGACACATCACTGTGGTGTACGCAGTTTACAGCATCAACATGCAAATATGAACTGAACTGATTCTACACTGAATCCAACAGACTATTTCAGGGGAACAACCACACTCTCCATGGAAGTCTTTGGTTATCAACCCTTCAGGCCTATGATGCCCAAGGTTCACAGTCACTTTAACTTCATTGTCTTGTCAAACACTGGTGCACCTTTTTGCCATTTTACAGAGTAGATATCCAGTGGCAAAACTTTCAGATATTTTAAATATAATTTAGCTAGAGTACCATAATCACCAACTGTTTTTACCTACAGATCCCTATGAATAATTCTTAAAAGTCATTTCATTACAAAGACATAATGAAATATTATATATGTTTTCCTAAAAAATTCCAGGTATAAGTTGAATTATCACCACAGTTATAAAAATAAATTGTATATCATTACACAGCCTGGTTTGATCATTTTTATGCATATTATAAAAGAAAATTACAGAGCTAGGTTTGATGATTGTTTTATGCACATTATTAATAGATTCATTCTTTTTTGTAATGCTTCTTAAGTTTTAATGGCCAAGCTTACTCTTTCTTAAACTTGAGTGGACAAACACAAAGCTTCAAAATAAAAGTTCTCTCTTTGTCAGTACATCTGGCACATGAACCAGCTACTGCATTTGCTTGCATAACTTTGTTGCTTCAATCATTTATGTGAGCAGCATTGACAGTGTGCTGAAGCCCCACCTTCACCAGAATCATTTGACAGTGTGCTGCAGCCCCTCCTTCACCAGAATCAATGTACTCAGCCTCAGCTAACAATGATCTCTAAAAGTATGTATAATATAGCACTTTTAGAGATCATTGTTAGTGTGGTGAGTTGCCAGCAAATTGCCTAATAATCAGTGTTTGGAAGAGCCTCAGATCTGTGTCCTATGAGTAATATAAAGTAAATCTTTCCCCACATTTGGTCTCTCTTCAGTGCATAAGACAGTTAAGGGCATAGGGACATGGTATGGAAAATAAATATCATAAAAAAGATCAAATACATAAACACAGACTTGAAATGCAGTGCAAACTTGATATGGCTCTACCTTCAAGCATGTGCATTTAATCACACAACCACTAAAAGCATAACTAACTTAACTGTTGCTGCTTGTAGACTGTATCCGATATATCAGGAAAACTAAGACCGATCAACTCTACTATACTTCTTCTATATATCAGGAAACTAGAATCACACTGCAAGAAACCTGGAGTAGACATTTGTTGTTTATTTTGTTCATCACTGTTTATACTGTTGTTATTGTGGTGCCCGGTGTTGGCCATATGAGGATGGACCCTCCCCACATCCCCACCTCCCCACCCCACCCTCTTGAGCCTGGGTTCCTCTGACTTGACTTGGAGTTTCGCATGCATTGAAATACAATGGTGGCGACATCACTTTTCTTCAGAGGAATGTGTTTATCATTCCATGCTGAAATACAATCCAAACCTCACCTTTGCTTCACAGAGGGAGTGAAACACAAGAACTACTTGAACTTCTTTCAGAGATTTGGCTTGTATTTCAGAATGGCATAAAGAACACATATCATTCAGGAGAAACAATATTGCCAATGTATTAAAAAAACAAAGTTTATTTAGTTAGTTAGTTATTTTATTGTTTAGCTGAGGAATGGCAAATTCCTACTGAAAATACAAAGTGTTGCACCAAGTTTGCAGTTATGTATTTCTTCTGTATTAGGTATTTGGAACTTCCCAGTTTAGACATACAATGATGGTTATTGTTATTCATAATGGGTAGTGCAGTACAACAAACACCTATCTGGTATAGCCATTGTAATTGAATGCTTCCAAGTACCATTACACTGAAACAGAATGATGTGGTCTGTGAACATGCAGCTAAAAAGAAATGCTTTAACCATTAATTTGCAGCAATATCCGTAATTTCTTTAACATTGATTTTATTTTTGTTTGTATTTTATTTGTATGCATGTGTATTTATGTGTACATATAACAGGTACAAGGATCATTGCTTACCAAGCACTGAGAATATGCACAAAATCATATAACCTGGAGAAACCAACAAGCCAGAAGTATCTGACCACAGGTGATCCAGCAGCATGCTTGAATGCAAGGAAAAGTACAAATCCCTGTTAACTCTTAGAAGACCATCTATGCATTTTTTTTCTTTTATGGAATTCTAGGGAAATAGTATGGTTATACTACATGTGCACAAGTGTAGACCTACCTCAGGGAATCATCTATTACATGTGCACAAGTGTAGACCTACAAAGTCAGAAAAGTTACAAAGTTACAAGTCAGAAAAAGCTGGGTAATAAATATAGTCAGATTCATCTGTTTGGTTTACACAGCTTGCACATTTCTTTCAGTGCCATGTACGGCTCAGAGAGAGTGAAACCTTTTTTGTGCAGTTGTTAACCTAACATACTCACATGCAAAAAAACAAAACTGTTTGTCAGTCTCCAAATATCCATGAAATATCTACCCATCATTAGTTAACCAGCCTTGGCAGCTGATTACTGGCAATGTAGAGAAGGCACTTAAACATTACTATGGTCCTGCAGGAACTACAGAAGCCTGCACTTACTGTAAGTGATTATTAACTTAACCCCTCCCTGCAAGTGCATTACATTTGTACTTTGTATTGTCCAGTACTCTTAACACTAATTAATAAGTAATTGCCACTTAAAGAAGTGGTTGCTCATTCCAGTCTCGTGAGCAGTGGCTTAGGAAAGCAGTAGGGGCTGGCAGAGAGAACACAGGATGACTCCACAAACAGTGATAGAGCAGAGAGTCTTGATAGGCTGTAATATGAATGGCATATGATTTATGTGAAACAGGTGGCAGTGGTTAATGGGAGGCCAACAGGGAGCACGCCCAAGCCAAAACAGAGAAGTCGTCTGAGGCCACATATACCAGCTCCATATCAGCCTACCTAGTCTGTTGTAGACTCTTAAATGATCCAGTTAGGGTCACTATGGGAAGTCTGACATCATGGGAGGTGTTCACCAGGTGTTCCCCAGGTGTTCTCCAGATGTTCCTCAGGTAGGAACAACTATTCCCTGAAATGGAACGCCCTTCCTGGAATGCTGCAACAAAAGAACTTCTTTCCAACAAGAGAAAGAGTTTACCTTGTTGTGCATTTGTGAATGCGTTTTTTGTCCCGTACGGTATCCTGGCTGCAAACGCACTATTGTCATATCTGACTGGGTTAGCTGGTCATTGTAGTCCTACTAATGCAATTGAAGGAGTCAGTTCATGAAACTTTCAGTACACTTTTACTGATCTTTATTTGCTGTTAAGTGATTTACCCAAGATAATACAACAAACTGCTTCAGACTGCTCACCGTTATTTCTCAGTCTGCTTTGGGGATGATACATTAGTACACCAAAAGTAAACAGGTGGGCAGGTGGAGTAGGAGAATCTCCTCTCATTGCTTAAAGATTCTTAAACTCCTCATATTGCATTCAGAAGTTCCCACTGAATTAAGAAGGCGGTTAGGAAAATGATGTCTAAACACTAGATGAATATTCAGGTAAGTTCGCTCTACTGGGAGCCTGCCTGATACACCAGTCCACGGCGTCTTTGTGAAGGGCAAAAGACTTTCTGGAGTTTGCAAGATTCATCCCCATGTCTTCACTGCTGTAATGGAATCAGAATCTTCTCTGTTATTTTACTGACCTCTCACACAATTGCCTTCCAGCTAATCAACCATCTGATTAAACCCTCTGCTAAACTTCTCACAAGTAACATTTTCACTGTCTTGGCCTCTGTGGCACTAGTTATACTAATGGTATACTAGGGTGTGGCATTAGATATACACAGTGGCAACACCGCACCGAAATTCACATTTTAAGATCTTTGCTAAAAGCATAACTATGAGGCTGCTGTTAGTGACATTAGAGTCACTTTACAAAACATAAAGTTACAAAATATGAATTAGACATATATATGCTTAATATGTGTGTGCTTTATAACACATCATAGTGTTATAGACTGGATGGCCTAGCAAAGAACAGTAAATGAATGAATGACAGCATAGCAGGGAACACCACTGTTATTTTCGTACACTTATTTACACTTAGTTACATATTATTATTAGCGTTCTGTGAGGGAACAGCCCCTTTAAGTGTTTACGAAAGGCTAAGCAATGCAAAGCAACGCCACGTGCCAGCTGAGAAAGGGCACCCAAGCTGTGCTATGTGAGGTTCCTTTATCTCAGCATGCAGGCAGTAGGCTATCTGCCTGCCTCCAGCTTCTAGTGCCTGGCACTGTGTGTCTTCCAGTGTCGGGAGCGATGCCCAGTTATGCCCCCCTCCCCCCCTCCCCCCCAGTAAAAGACGACAATTAAAAGAAATGGGAGGATCCTAAGTTGTGGTCATCACTTGATATCTGAGACTGGTTCAGTTGGACAGTAAAATTTATATGACATGGTGTTTGCACGTTATGCTGGTTTGATACTGACTAAAAAAACCAACTGAAGACCCACCTCTTTTGCAAGCACTTGACATAGAACATATCCTTCAGTTTTTAGCGACTGTTTTGTTGTGTTCTTTCCTCAGTTGTTATGTAACTTAGTTGTATATTCAGGCTACAGGAGTTAGCTGCAAGTTAGCTGTATATTATGGTTATAGGAAAGGCTTGTATTCTGGGAGTATTCCAGCTTGGAGTATATGACTTCAGGTCTATCTGAGCTACAATAGATATTCCAAGTATCCCTAAGCACTTTGTAAGTCGCTCTGGATATGAGCGTCTGCCAAATGCCATAAATGTAAATGTAAAAAAACAATAAAGTGCCTTGTCATGCCCCTTGACAACCTGCTAGTTAGTGCAGCTTTCTGTACCGCAGATCCACCCCATGTGAAGGTATCAGTGCAGCTGCTTACAATCAAAACTTGCACTGCAATTAATGTGGTTCATAGAGAGATTAGTAAAATTAGGCCTCAAATTGCAGGGTGTTTTTTTTTTTTTTTCCCACACAGTCTCTATACCAGACTCTCAATATTCTGTATATTACAATAAATCCCAATCAGACATTGTCCAAAGTAAAACTGCAAAATCTGCCCCCAAACATCTACAGGATGATTTAGATGATTCATGGTATTTTTATTCATCTAAAATTAAACAATGACCTGAAGCAATGACCTTTGCAAATAATTATCTCAAGTGCTGTGCTCTGTCACGGAATCCACATTCAAGGATGTGTCTCAAGAGGTTTGAGGACAGCCGTCACGTACACAAACATGGCTAGAAATATGGCTAGAGCAGGGACAGATGGGAGGATACAGAAAGGGGAGAAAAGTTAGCTCCACAATTAAGAATGGCTCAGTGTGGAACAGTCCTCTCAGAGCAGGCAACCAAATAACTGTGATGGCAGAGAAAGTCATCACAGACATTCAAAGTCACGTCTAACCGCATTTAAGCCATTACCCCACTCTCAATAAACAGCGATATGGCAGGAATAGCACAAGCACCGGAAGAGATGCCTTGTTTTTGGTTTTCTTCAGCTATTTTCTCGTGTAGGCCTACGCACGTCTGTTTAATCCGATATTGCACAGCTCTCTGCATGCAAGCTCTAAGCATCAAATTCCCATGGGCTGCCAAGAGAACAGATTACGCTCAAATAAACATGGAAACAATATCTGAGTAATTCCACAATTGGTCATGGAGAGCACAGCTCTGACACCACCTACTATGTTACAGACACGAAAGTGGTTAAGAATATGAAGATGCAAGGAATCCGTGTCTCCACCAATGGTTCATCAGTGGAGTTGTTTCCTTTTCCAATCATGGATGTTTTTTCTGGATCTTTTGTCTTTCCTGATGTGTCTGAATCTAAGATTCTGAATGCCTGGAATAGGTTGTCTTGGGAGTTGAGATACAGCAAAAATGTGGACTGGCTGAAAATTGCAGAAACTTAGCTAGAGAAGCACTGACTGACTTGCCTCATGTGTACAATGACCGAGGCCTTACCAACCATATTATTGACTTCATTAGCAATGTAGTTTTTGGTCTATATTCTATATTACTAAAGGGATGCCATTTTAATTAAACAGCTGTAGGTTTTTCCCATTCAGAGAAGCACAGGGGCCTGAAGTCACAGACTAATGTCTGAGTGAGCACTATGTTTCACCTACAAATCTTCTTAAGAGCTTCTTAAGGTAAATCCTCCACTTCTGACTCCAGTGAGGAGATGATTACATAGTTGTGGGTCTAGTCTTGTTATAGTATACTAAAATATTTGATCTTCTGTGGCCTTTTCATTGGTGGTTTGGACACATCATTGCCATTAATCTTTTAACATGATCTCTAGAATGGTACAGATTTCCTTTATGATGCAACAGATGTTCCGGTTGCAAAGTTGCCTGTGTGATTTTGATACATATAGCTTATGACTTATGAATATTTACCAGTGACAGAACATGCCCTTGTGGTTCTGCAAATTTGTGGTTTAAAAGTAAATGAACAACCTTAGAGCTGCTGGTTTATTACAGTGACTTTCCCAAAGCATTAGCAAAGTGAACCTTTGTTTCAACAGATCCACCATCTACCTCAGCAGTCACAGTTATGCAGAGGCTAAATGAAAAGCTTCTGGAAGCTAACTGGTGTATTTCACTTGAGACAACCTGGATTACTGTGATGGACTTCAGTCTGCTGATGCCAAACTGATTTCACAATTAAGAGAGGCATTGGGCAGAGAGGAAGAGGGTGCTCTGCCATTCAACCAAATATTAGATGTGTTTATAGTTGTGAATAGTTATTGTGGTGTTCAGAGTACATGTTTTGATCAGCCAAAGAGATGGTGGATTTATGGCTTCATACTTATTAAAATGCATTTAATCATCACAAATCATCATAGCACATCTTCAAATTCTTGTTTATGCAAACACCTTTATATATTATTAGCCGTTACTGTGTGTAAACCAATATCTGATATCCTTCATATCTGATATCCTTCATAGAAGCAGCTGATAGAATAATTAAATGTGCATCAGTGTGTAAGAGATCCAAAGTGTGCTTTCATTTAGTTATGTGACTACATTTCATGTTGTAACAGATATGTTGTGCTCACAAATCTTCTTACCAATATTGAATTATTAAGATGGAGGAGTCTAACTAAAGATCTTCCACAACAAAAAAGTCAACTTTCTTCTTGAATATTTTTAGATCCTCAAGAGCCCTAAGATCATCTGGAAGAGAGTTCCAGAGTTTGGGGTAATGGCATCAAAGACCAGAACAGAAATGGGGACCATCAAAATACTTTTATCAGCTGATCTGAGGATTCTCTACACTCATTATTGGGTTGGTGGGTTCCAACAGCATGTTTTTAAATCAACTGACCTTAGGACCCTTGAGGGTACATGCCTAGTAATTATACTACTGAGGTAAATAAGGGAAAAACCTTTTAAACAGTTTTTTTTTCTCTACAATTCATTCACTCCATGTAACATGTAACTTGTCTTATATTCTCTTGTGTCCATCCAGTGTGACTTAGCTCATTCTTACTGTTTGGTTTTACTAAAACACCCATTGGCTGAAAAAAAAACCCAGCCAAAACATTGGCAAATTACCAGATCTCAAAAACCTTTGGATCAGTATGATTAAGCGACCATTGAATCATTTGCACATGGTCATTTTCAAAAATTGGTGCAAGGTTGTTTTTATAGAGGTTCTCTGTTGAAACAATCCTAGGCACAAAAGTGAATGGTTTGGTATGAAAATCAGGTTGTGGTAATATAAATGTGTCGCGCTGAGTTGTCCACCAAAATGCAAAAGAGTCATGAGGCAGCAGCAGTGTGTTACCACAGCAAAAGCTGAGCCGAGACTGACTCAAGAATACTTTGCATGGGTAAGTAAATTTTAAATCCCAGCCTGCTACATCTCCTAATATCTGTATTCATCCTCACTTGTCAATTACTCATTTAGCTGCTAAACTGCAAAAACTGCGATTAATTCTCTGTTCTGTGGTTCACACCAAGAAATGCCCCCTTATGAATGGCTTGGATTAACATTGCACTTGAGGTTTTTGACCTAGTTTTTTCAACGTGAGCCTAGCAAACTCCAGGACCTGAGCACTGTGTGCTGCTCCAACAGTTATTATCGGGAGCCTATGAAATCTATGCATCAGTGTCTCTCATTTCTTTTTGAGCAGTTTCAATGCTGAGAGACGACTCTGACTTCTTCCCTCAGCAACTAATTATTAAACCTATATTAAATGTTGTATAATTATTTCTTTTTTTTTGCAAGAGATCATTGCTTAATATTAATTACAATCAAAAGAATCAAAGGCATTACCTGCAATATCACATCATTTAAAGGCTGGGTAACTTTTTATACACTCTGAGTTGTCACATGCAACCAAGCACTTGACCCTGTTTGGACATGGGTCTGCACTGTGAGGGCCTTTGCCAACAGAGAACCTGTTATCTGGTCTTCTTACTGAGTGAACCTAGACAAAACCTAGACAACAGTCTTTCTCAGTCCTTAAGTCTAACACAGAGGCATCCCCATCCATATCTCCACTCAAAAGTCTCACTAGGACAGTTCTGAAAGCTAGATGGTGACACCCAACATCTTCACCTTCTCTTGACTGAAATGGTGTGTTCACCAGTTGCGTGTTTTTCAGGCAGCTGCTCCATTCTGGGTCGTACGAGTTCTGATCTGCGTTTCCCTACTTCCTCTGTCTCTCTTTGCTGATGACGTCACTCTGACCTGACCTGAAGACTCATGCAGATCAGAACTCATGCGCTCAAAAACTGATACGCTCAAAAACTGATACGCTCGTCGTTCTCACTACCCCCCGGCTGACTTTGAATCGCTGTGTTCTCTCATTTTCCTCGTTTGCCTGTTTTTGTTCTGAATTCTCTGTTTTTGAATTGGGTGACTTGTGCTCATGTTAATCAGGCAGTAAGGGTGGTGGTGTACTGAAGCAGGAATGTATCTGTTTTCATCCAGTTTTGGGGGATTTTAATTTATTGTTCTGTTCTTGGTTGTAAAGATCACGGTTTATTGACAGTGCAGGTCATTCAGGATTACTTCAGGTGTTCCCACATTCATTCCATTTCTGCATATATGATCCATTATTAATTCATTCACCAAATTAGACTCCAGTCTGAGTTAAGACACAAGTTTAACCTTAGCACAGCTTTGCTGTGAGAAGATGGTCATGTGCTCTTTTTTTTTTTTTGCCTTCCACCACCCTTCCATTTGGAGAACCTACAGTGCTTTGTTGTTAATAATATGTATTTCATAAATCGATAAAGGCTTCAATAAGAGGCAAGATGTACAGAAAGAAAATACACAACAGCAAAAACAGCTGCAAAATGAAATAAAACGATTAAAAAAAAATGTGTTCAGATCTCGACTAAAGTTCTGGCTAAATTCATGTTCTGTGACCCTTGTTTATGATGCCCGGTGATGCAGAAGAATGAGCAAACAAAATGGCCCACGAGTTTTTTCAGTCAGCGTTTTCAAAGTGCTTCACCTCCAGTGTATCAGTGTGAGCCCTGCGCTGGGCACAGTTCACTGGTGAGAGTCACTGGTGCAGCGGACCCAAATGTGGACCCAGTGTCCTGGAGAGTGACGTGGCGGACAGACCTATGCGTGTACGAACGGCGATAAATATGGCTTGGGACGTCAGCTCATGCCATGGTCAAGTTTCAAAGGCAAAGAGTGTAACATTCCAAACGTGCCAGTCAGTCACACCCAAGTCTCACTGACGCTCACGCTGAAAACACCAGCAAAGGCTGTGCGGATGTGGACTTCAACTCACACTCCCAGAACAGACTAGTAAGATTGGGTTTCAGCTGTAATCTTAGAATTTCATCTTGTGGGATGCCAGTGTTTGTGTTAAACAGATATACTAACTGCACCATGCTATCCTGGCAAAAATCTACTGTCCTGACATTAAGTTGCTTGACAAAATAAGTTAATTAAAACCACTATTTGTGTTGATGTCCAAGAGCACTGAGAGATTCCCTCCTAACTATCTTCCTTAAGATTAGGGTTACTGTTTATATTGCAGAGATTGATGCAGCCCTACTATAAATGCAGACAGTTGCAGTATATTCAGAGACATGGTCACCTACTGTATACCTCAGAACTCCTCCTCAGTGTTTCTTAAAGGGCAGATCCTGCATATTTACCAGCCTAAAACTAAATGCCACTTTTACACTGTTGCAAAAACAGCAAAACAGTTACCAAGGGCATCTCAGGCCGTTTTGTGCCATTCAGTACTCCTGAGCTTGGTTACTTTCTGTAAGGTCACATTCAGGAGCCCTGAGATTGGTTATGGTTTCTTTTCCACAAGAGTTTTACTGGATATCATGGTCAAAGTATTTACCAAAAAAAAAAAAGGTTTGGATTCAAGGGCCAGTATAGAGCAAGAGAATGCTCAGAATGCAAGATTTTTTAAATGGTGCATAGCATTTAAGGCACTAAACCTTAAATACATTTTTTAAATTTGGTTTGTGGTCTGACTAAATGCAGTCTAGTTGCTGCTTTCACAGGCAGAACTAATCAAATGACAATTCAAAGCAACTCTAGGTAGACTTAATGCTTTCACAGGCAGGACTAATCAAATGACAATTCAAAGCAACTCCAGGTAGATTCATTGGTTACAGGTTTGGGTTTTACATAAATTCATGTGAATGGGTACCATCTTAAAACAGATGACTAGCACACTAATGCGTATTATTAATAAACAATTTGTTAGGCCACTTCAACTGGCAACTGTAATATTTACTGAAATATCTAATAATCCGTATTTCATTGCAATATAGGTTTTTGTGGCTAACAACACATTTTAATATGTAACGACATGTCAGCTATCAGAAGGTTAGAGAGAGAGATTAGGGTCAGAGGTCAGATGCCTGTATGTGCAGCACTGTTTTAGGGAGTGTTCAGATTCGGAGTCACAGTCCATCAGCGCAGTATAACCGTAGCTTAGCTTATTTTACTGTGATCCTAATATTTCTCCCTATATTCAGGTGACCTCAACATAGTTTAAGATGCAGCAAACTGAAAACCGCTTGGGATTCGTACCAAACAGTTTCCAAGCAGGACTGAGCAGAGGAGATATTGCAGTATTAGACCAGGTTCGCATATTCTCAAAGGTGGGAGTTGGATGAACCGTGTGATTCAGTGACCTGGTGTTCACTCGTCTCATTGGCTTGAAGGCATTACAATAGCATTACTTAATAATGAATGGAAATTCCTCTCAGTGTGATAACGTTATGAAAGACATTAATTAGAAATGAATTAAATGCATATCATGAATATTCATGGGTGTCGGTGTTATTTTGTAATTTGATTATGTCCCAAGTCGTTCACATGCATGGTGCCACTACTAAATGTAGGATGTTACAAATGCAAACAAATCCATGAGATCAGCCATCTGTGTTCAGCCTTCCTGGATGTATTTGTAGTGAACAGTACAACTGCCAAACATTTGTTAAAGAGCTCCAAATACATCCACCTTTCTACAGATGGTGTTCAAGTTGCTACATCAAGCAGAGGTTCGATACTCATTTTATCTGCTTTTCTAAAGCCGATGGTGAAAGACAACGTCGCATCACAAAGCAAAAGTTGCTTTCCAATGGGGGAAAATGTTTGTTGTAGTATCTATGCCCTCAATGTCATTTGAATATTATTTGCATAACTGCAGCAATATTTATTTTTAAAGTGGCTCACTGCAATGCTTCATGCATATGTATGACATTACATGGTAATGTATATATTACTGAGTGACACTGAATAGAATCTAAAGCTTAATGACAGGTGAAATCAGACATTTAGGTTTTCTATTATTTGGTAGTTTGCATTTTATCCATCTTCCTAAAGTTGTTACAGATATTGCCAAATGTCCTGTTATAGAAGTGCATATATAACGGCTTGTATTTTTTCCACCAGTTCTGACTAGATATTATGAGTATCAGTAGATGGTAAAAAGTGAGATTAATGTAAATCATTCCACTTTTAATGTAAATCATTCCAGTTTTAATGTAAATCATTCCACTTTTAATGTAAATCATTCCAGTTTTGCCTCTTTGTCTCTGAACAACATGCAGAATATCAATGTCTAGTTAAATGTGTGGTAGTACTTTTCCACTAAACTATCATTAAAGGCCCAAGACCTGTAATAGGGAATTGGCCTTTCCCCATTCCTTAGAATATATATTTCATAATTGTGCCTATAATTATTTCAGCAATAATTCCTCTCTCATCTGCACCTTGAATGGTTGTACAAAATGGAAATATTTCTGAACACATAATTTGTAAAGTAACTGGGCACAAAGTAAACATCAAATCCCTAGTATCAGATCCCCTAGTGGTCTTTTTAGAACCTTTTTAAGACAACGTGTTTGTAAGCAGTCGTTTTTAAAGCTTATAAAAATTGTGTGGTTAATTGCCTAATTGATTTTAGTGGAATTCTCACTAGTAACAGCCATGAAGACTCACCATGTTTAGTTTTATTGTCATTTTTCCTTGAACATTTAAAGAAATAAGAACCCAAATGGAAATGTAGTTTAAGCCTTCAGAGCCAGCAAAACGTTTGTTTTCATCGGTTAACCTTTCCTTGTTTTTCTTTTTTTTGGAAACATCTGTCCATTTTTAATAATTTCAAGATGAGAAACTCAGTGACACGACATCGTTCACATTATTGTGGGGAGACTGTATGAAATTTAGAAGGCTGCCGGTTTGCCTGAGAGGTGCTGGCTCCTTCTCCCTGTACTCTAGTCCAACACTCTTTGGCACGAGTCCTCACATTTAGAACTTGTTGATAGCTGAAAGGAATTTCCACATTTTTGATTTTCTTTTGATGCTAAAATTAAACTTTATTCCCCAATAAACATCCCTGTGGACAGGCTGTATTTTATTCCGGATAAATGTGGCTGCTGGAAATAGTCCTGTTTGTTCCTCTGGTCCTGAGCAGCATGAAATTAACTTCTGCTTGCATGCCCTCCATAAATTCAAAATATTAGATCTGGCATATCACCTCTACCCTTTCAGAATGTTTTCAAGAAAATGCAGTCTCTTTTTTTCCCTTAAGATGCCTGGTCTATATATCTTATATTCTGGATACCTGTTTTTTTTCTGACAACATGATCATGTACTCCAGTGAAGTAGGTTTTATTCTAATAGCCCAAAATAAGAATGGCATTAGGAAGGGCATAACATTTCTCACAGTCCAGATGAGAAAAATGAAAGGTGTTACAATGAAATTGTCTTCTTAATTTAAATATCATACTTGTTGAATGATGTCTTTTTATTTTACAGAGCATCCAAGAGCACTAGAGCAGTGTGATGTCCAACATTTACCAAATACTTTAGGAGTGCTTAGGATTCTCCTACAGTTGTTTAAAGTTTTTTTTATTAAAGACATGTTAGAGATGTTTAGGAAATCAAAGGGGAAAACTGTGTGCAAAATTTGGTTATTGAATGTTACAGACTGAACTGGTTTGGTTATACAGTGATACAGACTGAACTGGTTTGGTTATACAGTGATACAGACTGAATTGGTTTGGTTATAGAGTGATACAGACTGAACTGGTCTGATTATATAGTAATACAAACTGAACTGGTTTGGTTATACAGTAATACAAACTGAACTGGTTTGCTTTTTCATTAAGTGCTAACTGTGTTGGCTGGTGTAGCAATGCAGTCAACTGCAAGTCTGATTGCAAGGAGGCTTAAGAATAAACTGCAGTTGGAGGGAGTGAAGAAGTGAAGAAATAAACAGGGAAATGATCAAAATAAAGACATTGTAATATTACATTATGAAATCAGTGTTTGAACAACTTTTTTCAAAGACAATTTCAAGCTTAATGTAACCTAAACTGATTACAGGTACATGTTCTAAACTGTAAAGCTCAGTATAGTGTAGGGATCCTAATGCTCTATGGCATTAAGCACAGATGATAGTCCAGCACTTTGTATTTCATTCATAACACTGTCCTTGACCAACATGGATGCCCTCTGAGAGAGCTTATAAAATTATATGGCTAATCAGTAAACTGTTTATGACAGCCTGGCAATCTGCTACTGTAAATGACACTGCTAAACATACGCTCTCCCTGATCCTTCCAAGTGTTCAACAGAGTTAGTTACCAAGGGTAAAATTCACTTCCTTATTCCAAGCTCATCAACTGTAAGTCAAATTAACCAAAAAAAAGTATTACTAAAAAAGTATTCATTTAGATAAGAATTTTACAACACTCACGTGAAGGCTGTTTCTGTGTATTGACCAAAATCTTTAATCATACAAAGTAAATAAAACATTTTGGAATTTATATTTTAAAGTTTGCAACAATAAAAAAACTGTAACTCTTTATGTGCCTACACATTGATTATGTATGGTGAATTTCTAATATATATAATAATTACTGTCTTTTTATTCTTCACACTTGGGCCTTGTCCCGGGCTGAAGGGTTTGAAGGTACAGCACACTTTCTTGGACTGTGCTCTTCTGGACTGAGATTTGCATGTCATCCCTGGGATCTGTGTGTCCAGGTGATATTCCTTGTACATGTTCCTACACATCCTGATGACTGGCAGATGATGTGTGTGTATGGCGTTGATCATATAAAATTCTCACTCACATGACTCTGGAAGGCCTGCCCTACCCTATGGAGGCAATTGGATGTTGTGGCCCTTCTCATTTCTGCTTCATGGTTCCAGTATGATTGCAGATTCCCTAGGTGTGTTTGTAGCTGTGTCCTCCAGCTCTGTTTTTATATTGCTAAACACCCCACTAATGTAATTTATTACAGTATTAATAAATGCCCTACTAATGTAATGTAAATGTGACATACAGTGTCCATCTAATGGCTCTGGGCATGTTAATGCACATACATACGATTACTCAGCAGCTAATCACAAAGCAACAGGAAGCAACTAAGCCAAGTTACGTGTCCCTAGTCTCTGAATATTCTGTGATTTGTGTCCCCAGCCCATGGTTTCTATGTTTATTCAGTGTGAATCTGTCTGTATTGTACTTGTGTATGATTCACTTGTTCACTTGATTCACTTCAATTCCAATTCTGATTCTATTCGTACTGGTATCATGTAGAAACAATCCAATGTGAGGCATTACATGTCACATGTCACATAAATGTTGCCCTTGGCCTGTTTTACAGAGTTACACAAGAGCAGGGGAGAAATCCTCAATACATCTCAGAGGGATGATGTCTGCAAAACAGCAATATAAAACTCATTCATCTTTGTATCTGACTATCAGTACCCATTTTCCCCACTTCATAAAAAAAATGCTGTCTAATAAAAACCTGTATTGCGGGAATGACAAAAAATACTAGAAACATTTTAACTTTGTATAAAAGTGTGTGTTAACTTTTGATGGAGTTTTTACAAGCTATTTTCTCTTGGTCCCGTCACGGCATTGATCTCTAAATTGTCCATGTAAACCTACAATATGATTTAACTCCTGTTTAACCAAGTCAGTGGTTGGTTTAGGGGTGGAAATTTTGTGCAGTTCAAAAGTTTGTACAAAAGTTTCAAAAGCACAATTCTCTTTGTCTATGTTAAGCATCAGAATATCTTCATGGTCCACGCAAAAGAAATACTATTACTTCCCAAGTACAATGAAGTCATTGTTATTTGTAGACCACAAGCTAAAGTCAAAAGGTATTCAATCCTTATATCTACCTTTTGCAGTGCTTGTATCATGTGACCTACTTAGTGTGCACTTCCTCCTGATAAGGGCTGCAGCCAAGGTATCTGAGCGCACTCTTATCTTGTGCCATGCTGTATTGCCTTTTACAGTGCTAATCTAAAGTGCCTGTGGCACTGTGAGAGTGTCACACGTTACAAGTCAGACGAACAGGGCCACGTTCACCGACACACTGATGCTGCCACATTCCTGTCCAGCACAAAAACACTGGACTTCGTCTTAAATCCATAAAAGACTTGCTTTTATTGCTGAAATTTGTTTGCTTGCTCTCTTATATAATAAAATTACATTGCTATTTGGGCTCTCGGTAAAAACATTAATAAAAAAAAAAACTTGGAAATTTGAACTGTCTGGATGATGGAGGGTTCACATCATCACTGTGGCTACCTTCACCTCCTCCCTTACCCCTTGTCTGTGTGGGCGTGTCGATGGTGGGTATGTTCGTATGTTCGTAGGTCGTGTCTGTTGTGTGAGTGTGTGTGTGTCTGTATGTGCATCCTGCCTTGATTCTTGCACATAGTGCAACATTACACACATGACTTCATCCCCCAGAAAGTCAGCACCCCATCACAAGGTTTTCCCAGAGGTACTGCGACAGGTGTTGGCTCTGAACACTGTAAACCAGTTCTCACTTCACACTTGTTTTAAAGAGCATTACAGCATGGGTTTAGACTTTGATCAATCCTTGTGACCATCTTTAAAACTCACACTACCAGTAAATTGCGTGGCAGATTCATTCATACATAGAAGGTGGCGTAAGTGTTGCCTGGCAACGGCTTTGTTGGACAGAATGGTAGATGGATTACTCATGCAATAAAAAAAACACCAACATTTATGTGTGTGGCATTGCACAACTAGATATTATGACTGGGTTAATGACATTTTTTAAGCTACATGGCAAATTGCATTAGAAAGTGTACCTGAGAATAGCTGGGTTAGCAACTGGGCTCAAAGTGTATAGACTTCAAACGGTGACAAGAGGTTTGACACTGTCTAAACTTAGCACCTTTGAAACCAATGCTCTCACCTTTGACACAGATCCCGATTCCCAATTAATGCCACCTTTGAAGTCTTCAAAACAGCAAAATCCTAGGCTTAGGTACATGACCAGTATGTGGAATTGAGTTCAAACCTTTCACTTCAGTTTCATGAACCGAAATCTCCCATTTTTATTAATATGAAATTCTCACTCTGTATAATGATGACTGTATTTTAGCTGCTGTTCAGTATCCCAGAACTAAAGACAAATATAGCATTTACATGCCAGACAGGGAAACTAAGTTTTTCAGGGTCTCATGTAGGCTGTTTTTAACAACACGTTTACTATAACATGTCCCACAGGGCATCAACACATGTAAACATGCTGGTAGCATTCTAAGTTACCAAGCATATAACTAGAAATGCACTGATTATCAAGTGTGCTGCCCTATCATTAAAGTGTTACCAAAATATTATCACATACTAAACATCAACAACAACTTCATCACTCGAGTAGGTCCTGGTGCTCTTTGAGTGAAACTCATCTCACAAACACTCCTCCAAAAATGTTTTATGATCAGTCTTTTTTTATATATATGTTTTATAAGGTTTATAAGGTCACTTAAATCTAACTGTGCATTTTATTTGTGTCACACGCCTAGATGAATTCCCAGTCCTTTACAGTTACTTCCCTCTAAAACAATACGACTGTGATTTACGTGACCAGACTGCATGACGGTCTCTTCACCCATACATGGCTGCAGTCTGTCTCTGTTGTTTATGAGTCCAGGCCACTGAGGTGAAAGGTGAACATCTATCTTTTTACCTCAGTGCTTCCAAAAATCCCACCTGTCATAATTCCCTGGGGGGAGCCAAAAAAAAGGGGGGGGGTGGTTGAGCTCTGTCTACTTTTTACAGTTCTGTATTGATTTTGTTTTGCATAATACTGATCAGAGTACTGAAAAGAAAACAAGGTACAGGGTGCTGAAAAGAAGATAGTAATTCACAGATGAAGGTTCCAAGGGCACAGATGAAGCTCTTTTGGGAAGTGTTTGTCATAGCAAGGGGCCAGGGAAGATCAGGCAACTGAGATCTGTACATCAGGGAACTCTGGATTTGACACTCAGATGGGCACCAACAGATGTTGACTTCAAGGAGACTTTTTTTTATTAAAAGAAGTGGGCATTTTATTATTGATAGTTATATATATATAAATGTTATGCAACAAGTCATCCACCATCAGGTTTCTGTGTTACTGCACCATATAATTATAGAGGGAAAATGCTGCTATGCCAGTATCCAGCATGATAATAAATTCCTCTCCGGAATTGTTCTCTTCGGTTTCTCACTCTTCATCTGGCCCACTGCCGGGTATCCATTGCCTGAACGGAAAACCAGAGCATCCTGTCTGGCTTCGACTTACTTTTTCCACCCTTTTATTCTGGCATGGCAACACCCCCCTCCCCCCATCATCTGCCAGGAGAAACAAAGAGCAAATGGAGAAATCCAAAAAAAAGTTATAGAACAGAAAGTTAACAAGCTCTATAAGGCCTGAAGTTGCTGTGTGGTGTGTTTCCTAAGCTCAGGTGCTTCTCGGCTACAGGGAACAAATTGTTCAGCAAGTGTTCAGCTCCTGCTCAAGCAGAAACGTACTGTTTGTTTGTCACTTCAAAGCCGATATCTCCCAGATTACTGAGCTGTCAGAATACAGATCTAGCCCAACAGGCAAAAGGCTCCATGAGAGGGCTTCTGTGATACAGAATGTGACTGGTGGACATATCTTTCTACATAGATCATTTTGGTTGCATTTTTTTAAGATCAAGATATATAACTCTTTTGAAAGAATGCAGTTACCATTATCAGTATAAATAAATGTGTGGGTCATAAAGATTGAGGTTTAAGATTTAATTTTTATAGGTGTTCTGGACTATTTTGAGTAAGCACTACAATCTCAAAAATTCCTTTTTATTTCTTAAATAGTAGGGTAGATTGGAATGCAGAAAGAGGTCGGTCAGACATAGACCACCATTTGTTGGATTATACATGTATGGTTATTATTAGGTAGAAAAAAACTAACAATAGGTTTAAAACCCAAACCTTTTTTGTGTGTGTTTTGTTGTTCTTACGCAAGTAAACAACACTGTGCCTTATTACTTTCACATGGGAAAATCAAGTGCTAATGTGGGCAAGTCTGGTCTCTACAGGAAGTACTATGAGTTCAAGGGAGACAGAGGTCAACAAACCATAATATATTTTATGTAGAGTACTGTGCAAAAGTCTTAGGCAACCATTAGATTTGTTGATTTAGTAATGGTATAATGACTAATATATATATAAGCCATTCTTCTTGCAGGATAGTGGCCAGGTCACTACGTGATGCTGGTGGAGGAAAACGTTTCCTGACTCGCTCC
>JAOYMR010000018.1:8715483-8728755 GCA_025802075.1 Tenebrosternarchus preto | reverse complement strand
ACTCGAGTAGGTCCTGGTGCTCTTTGAGTGAAACTCATCTCACAAACACTCCTCCAAAAATGTTTTATGATCAGTCTCTTTTTATATATATATACACGTTTTATAAGGTTTATAAGGTCACTTAAATCTAACTGTGCATTTTATGTGTGTCACACTGCAGTACTAGATCACTGGGGGTCATACTGTCTATGCTGTGTCAATAATCTATGGTACCATTTCATTTGTAGGTCAGTGAGCCATTCGAGATAAGAGGCATTTTATTAGAGAACAAAGTCTATCGTTTACACCAGGGGCCCAGATGCAGCCCTTTAATAAACTCCATTTTCCCCATACTGGAGCGTTTCAAAACCTGAAGCACTTTGCAGTCTGTGCTTCAGACGACCCCCACAGAGAACGATGAACAGGGATTTGCAGCATTTGTTGGGTCTAGTGCTCAAATGAAGAAGAAAAGAAAGAAAAAAGCGGCATTTACTTAGCACAGCACTCTGGTTCCTGTAGGCATGTTTGCAGTAATCCAGCAGAAGGTCAGACTATTGGAAGGGACAGGAGTGGTGAATTATACCCAAGGAGATCCTGAGAGGATCCCGAGAAGATCTTCTTATTAGTAAACACAAGGTCATGCTGTTCACAGGAGCTCTGCACTGAGCCCTGCCCCCCCCCCCCCCAGGCCTGTCTTAAAGACTATAGACATATGTCCATCAGCACACGGGGCCCTAACAGACAACCTCATTATTGTCGGGACTACATCCTCAAGACATACTAGATATTCATAAGATTTTCTGCTTGTTGGCGTGTTTTATGTAATGTTATGTCTGTTTATCTATTTGTTTATTTATGTTTGTACACTACCAAACACTTGTAACATTTGTGTGTACATTTTACATGTAAGGCCACAAAACACAGTGAATCCATCACCGCTCACAATAAACCATCTGATGAATTGTTGTGGGTTTACAGCGTGTTGTATCTACATAACACTGATATAAATTGCTAGCCTACATGAATGTTTCTAAAGTGTGACAATACAATATGACCAAAAGCTGGCAGCCTTCCATGGGATGCTAACGTGTTAGCACAACCTGCTCGCCACCAGCGCGAGTGTTTGTGCGCTTTCCTCACAGAGCGCTCGACGGTCATATCCGCCGCACGAACGCGTTACAAAAGCCTGATGTCGGAACAGCAGTTCTCGCCGATGTCTCTGCCAAGAGTTTCAGCTCAGGCAGCAATTACTCAAGCCCGCCCTCCTACTAAAAGCACTGACATATGATAAGACTGTTTGGTGAAATCAAGCCGATTAGGTTTACCTAGGCTATGGACAGTTAAGAAAGATACAGATGGTGAAATGCACAGCATAACTTTCCTTTAAGTAGAAAATACTCGTTTTATTGTTGCCCATTTCGAAAATAAACAATAAGTAGATATTAATTTGTTAACAGCGAACGCGTATTGTTCAAAAATCCACTCAATGTATTATTTCCGGCACTAAAATGCAGTTTAATAATGAGAGTACAAAACAAATAACTTTTAGTCTTCAGTTGCATATTGGTTCCTAAAACTGAGAGAAAACATATATTCAGTGAATAATCAATAATCGGTAAATCATCAATAAGTACAAACAGTAAGTACAAACCTTTAAAGTATAGCTTAAAGAAGTGGAATGTTCTGTTATTTTTAAATGATTTTACGTTAGTAGTCTACATCACATTGTAGGACAATTACAACTACAAGTTGCTGTCAGCCTAGCTGATCAATTATCAAACAGATCTGAAACGCTGTAGAATTCTCATCCTAAAAAGGGCTGTGGTATTTCACAGATGTTACATCTATAAAAACGTTGCCAAGTTTTTATGTGCTACACATTTGAAAGACAGAAGGCAACATTAAATAATGAATTAAATGGATTTGTTGGCACCATCCGCTCCTTCCTTCTGGAAGTTACATTTACAGAAGGCACGGTAGTCGGAGAAGTTCCACCAAGTCATTTTTTTTTTTTTATCATTAGCTCATTAGTTTGGTATTCAAGCAGAAAAAGGGAACCATTTGTGCTACATTTAATCTGCAAAGTTTGGGGAAATTCTTTAGAAGGCTCAAATAGCCTTAGCAGCTTATATGTCCAGCGTCTGCTGTGTTGGGTTAGAAACAGGGCCTGTGTGTGTGTGTGTGTGTGTGTGTGTGTGTGTGTGAGAGAGAGAGAGAATGAATATGTACTTGGTCATTTCTCAGCATGTCTATTTGAAGTGAACCAAGAGATTATATAAACAGGTATTCTATTATGTAAACTGGCATGCTGTTTCCTGGGCCACACATTAACTCACAGGATTCTTGATGCACTGGTCTCATAAGCCCAAGCTCAGCACGAGAGAACGCAAACATTAACACTGCGTTTGCCAAAAGAGACAGAAGGTCCTGGAGTAAATCTGAAAAGCACTGTTTAAAAACATACAAGACAAAAACTGACATGTGAGATGCCATTACAGAGACACTGAAGGTCAGGTCTACACTGTACACCTCAGAGAGGAGCTGTAATAATGGTGGAATAAGTTTATATACCAGCTGGTCTGATGAAAGTTTCATATTTATCATACAAGGGAGAAAGTAATAAAAGCAAGGAATCAATTATATTGTGCTTTAAGACTTTCAGCTACTGATTTTATGTGTGTGCTTATTAAAACCACACCGCTACGTGGTCCATGAACTAAACCAAGCTAAGTGCTGCCTCACCACCCTGATACAGCCGTTTAATACCCAGAGTGCCCGGTGGTGTGGATGCCCCTTTCTTGATGTCAGCACCTGACCCCAAAAAACCGCAGACACATCGCTGAGGGAGTTCTTCTTCTCTGCGCCCCGCTCACGTCCTGCGCTGAGCGGGATGGGCTTGGCTGCTGCCTCAGCACTGACCTTCTCCTTCTAGGTTTCCAACTGTCACTCCGTGTTCCCCGGCATCACAGGATGCGCGAGGAAATGCGTTCATTCGCGCCGTGGCAAGATCGGGTCCTGAAGGACAAAGGCATCAGAGTAACATCATTACGCTCCAAGGATTATGCAAGATGGGAAGACCGGATGAGAGCTGTAACCGAGTGGTCTGACTTTGCTGAAATGAAGCATCGCTTGGGAAAAAGTGTCCCTCTATTTGTGATGGAATGTATTCTGTTCCCCTGTACGTTTGAATCAGAGAGCACCAGATGGTGCACATAGGATGGATGGATGGATGGATGGAAGGCAACCAGTGCTCTGGACCATTTTCTTTAAACTGACTGTTTTCTAACCAGTGTTCAGTCTTGCTCTCTGTGTAATCTGGCTCACAGTTTATTTGACCACAGTCAGTTTCACAGGAGCTATTAAATATCAACATTTCCATTATAATTGTAATAAAAGGCTCAGTCGTGCTGAACAATGTGCAAAAAGTTAGAAGCCAAAGTCTTTGTCTGTTGAATTTTCAAGGTCAAATGTCTTCTCACAATGGGTGTAGCTTTTTGTTTGTTTGATTTCCTGATGTTTCTTTAGCGAAGTGGATACAGCGAAACAGATGAATTCGAGACAGTATTGTACTGGTATATTATGGTACAATACTCAAACATACATGTGAAAAGAGCCTTGGGTGAGTAACAAAGAGAGCCCACTGCTCCCTGTGCATTCATGTACCCCAACAGAAAAACAGTTTAATGCCGTAATCTGACACAGTACCTCAATCAAAAGTGTTTTTAATAAGTCAACAACAAACCAGCGAATAGAATAGGTTCCGTTCACAGACTGTCTGTAATCCTACCTCTTTAGTGTTAATGTGCTTTGCCACTGACATTCCAGTATGAACTCCTGCAGTTTGGACAGATTTGGCCAGTGACTCCTCCCATTACATTTTGTGAGCTGGTATAACACACGGACTGGTTTAACACAACGACTGACTTTACACTTCACTGGCAACACTCAGGAGACTTCAACATACAAAAGCTTAATTATGTAAAATTATGTAAGCAGCTTCATAAATGTAAAGGGCCATTATGATTATACTGATGGCTTCATTATTTATAATTGAGTGTTTTGTTTTTAGCAGAATTACATTTCAAAGGTCTTCAGGGAGAGACAGGGCTGTGCCCTATATGAATAAAGCAGTAGTATGCTAGTGTCCACAGTATATACACAATATTTAAGATGTTTTCCAGATGTAGGGCATTTGGCTTTTTTGGGGGGTGGGGGGTGTGGTTGTATCTTAACTATTGATATGGTTTGATTCTTCAGCCTTTTATCATCCGTCATTAAAGAAGATCGCAAGATTCTTCCCAAGTAATTACCATTGTTAACAGTCATCCCCAAGTGCGTTACGGCACATGATGTTACATTACACAAGTTCAATTCTCTGAAGATACTACTGTAGACCAGAGCAATGAAAAACTTGTCTGAAGTGTGCTCTGACATCACCCAAGATGAAAATTCTAGAACGTTCGACCACTGGACAGAACATCCATGGATTCTCTGCAGTTTGTTTAAAAGGGATGGTGTTAGCATGGTGTAACGTTTGGGGTGGATGAGGTGAAACGTGCAAGAAAGGTACAAATGAAGAGGCAGGTAGAAAGGTCAACAGAGGGTAGTTTACAAAAAGACAAAATTCCAAACAAAAACAACAGAGTATCAGACAAAACGTATAGAGAACATTCACCTAACAGGAGCCAACAAGGAAGACCAACACATACAGGGATTACTTGGGAACATTACAAGGAAACATGCGGCGACATAGCCTAAACCAACATAGCTGAAAGCAAGTTACTACCACAATTACCAAACTAGAGAAAGGACTAATCAGACATGACAATAAGGGATGTAACAGGAAACGGACGCCACAAAACAAATCTAAATACAAAAGAACTTGACACAAACCTGAACTCTACAGCTAAAACCAGATGAAACAAAGAACACAATTATGAAACCAGAGAATAATCAAACAAAACACCAGGAGGACCAAAATGAGGGGATACAAATACAAACCAGAGTATCCAAGAATACTCAGAACACAGGAGCAAAAGGGAGAATTGACTAACCATAAAACAATCAGAGGTGAAACAATGGTCAGCAAAGTAAAAACAAACTGAGGAGCTATAAGTAGGGGAGGAAATCAAAGTAAAACAGGGAACAGTTGAGAAGGGATAACGAGGGAAATAAACAAAACCAGAAATGGAGTGGAAACCCTAAGTAAAATCAGGAGAGGACTGCAGAATCCTGACACATAGATGATGCGATAATCTATCTCCTCAACAGAATGTTGATTTAGACAGTACAGACAGCAATGTGAGGATTTTTTTTTCCTACAGTGCATTCTGTTGGGTGATAAGCTTCAGGTGAAGCAGGGAGATGATCTCCATTTCATGGGTGATGGACTATCTGACTGGTAGGTAATGGACCCTAGTACCCGATACCTTTCATGAGGAAGATGGGGTCCTGTGGTGTGTGCAGGTCCTGTGGTAGGTGTCCTTCTACCAAGCTAGTGTTGCCACGGCTACATTTATTAATGCATGTTGGGACAAGAGTAGTGTTGCAAAGAGACTTACAAAATTAGTCAAGGCAGCTGACACCGTCATAGGGGGGCAAGCTGGGTTCTCCAGAGACTCTTGCAAAGTGAAGGACACTGAACAAACTCTGGACAATGCTTCACACCCCCTCCATGCTACCATGATGGAACAGAGGAGCTCATTCACCAACAGACTGAAACAGATGTGCTGTGGCAAGGAGTGGTATGTGAGATCATTCTTACCCACTGTCATCAGACTCTGTAATGAGTCACCTTATGGCCTGAGTAGTGAAGACCTCCTACTACTCGACTGAGTAGTGAGGTGCACTGGCCTGGAAACCCAGAAAACTGCAGTACCATCAGTAAATACTGATTCAATTACTAACTCAATGCCGATACTGCTGCCGTTATTAAATACCTCATGCCACTTTACTGAACACATTTTTTTGCATTTTACAAACTTACAGTTCAAGCATAACGCATGTCCAGCGTAATTTGCCTCCACATACTCTTGGTTTTTTTTTTTCATCCCATATATGTGTATAGCTTAACTCTTTACATCTATGATGTAATGGACAAAGTTGCTTAGCCAAAACCCTTATCTTCATGCAGCCTTTGGAAATGTTGTACATAATCATCAAGTGTTATTGTCTTTATACAGACTCACTCCAAGGTATTACGCAATATTGATATACGCAACTTTACAAGTGTTGATAAAGTTTAAATCATAATGTTCCTGGTAGGTGCATTCAGGATTCGGTACTCATGGCACGCAACCTCATTCCAATATTGGAAATGTTTTTATACACATAGGACATATGATGATTTACTTATGAGCTTGATAACAAAAAAATTTCTTTCATCCTATGACTGATATATATCTCCTCTTACAACAGGTAAGAATCTTAGATGTTCATGTCCTCTTCTCACACAAGACCTTGATGGTTTAAACTAACCTTGTGATTCCTTTGAGAAACACAATTACACAATGACCCTTGCTTATGCAAGGCAATCCTGGCCAGGTGTGTACCTGCTCTCAGCGGCGCAAGTGCTTTGGGGGAGGGCTCAGGTGCTGAGGGACCAGGCCAGGTGCTCACTGCCAACACCCAACACCTAAAAAAAACACCAACGACACCTGCCCAAAACCAGGCCAATCCAGCCAGACCACAAAAACACACAATGAATAAATACCAGCAAAAATAGTGGCACTCCTTTATTTGTCTTCTTGGAGCATGGAAAGGTTAATTAAGGATTATTCCCTATTCATGGTCAGTTTGTTCATGGTCAGAGTTAATGTTAGGTTGTCATGCAGATTTCATCAGATGCCTCACAGTTAAAACATGTATGGAGAACACATTCATTTTTCAGTTGCCATACTGTACAAGAAAGTACCAGGCAAGTAATGGCATGGATGTTTAGAGAAAGGAGAAACTGAACTCTGGCACATTGACACTACGTTAAAAGACTAACCTGTTGATTTTTGACCACATTATCAAACAATGTTGATCTGTGATGTAAAAAATATGCTTGGAGCAAAACTCCCTGTTAAGGTATAATCATTTTACTTGGCAAATTCAAACCAATTATGTTCTGAAAGAACTAAACCAACAGAGGTGGACAGCTGGGAACGCCAACGGCTGATAATTAGCGCCAAGCATCGATACCCACAGAAACCCTTGAGCAGTTGATACAACAAAAGTATTAATGAATACATGCTACATATAGAAAGAGTTTAATAATGCTTAGACTATTCATCCAAACCAGTCACTATTATAGAGTTAATAATTAAGTTTGCAACTAACAATCCTTTTTTTTTTTTATTATTTCCACATTTTACATTTCATTCAGGCAGTTACACCTAGGATTCAATGCTGTGAATAAAATGTCCACGCCCTCATAATTCTTCAGTTCTTCCAGTAGTTTTCCATGAAGTACATGAGTGTCGGTGTAAGAGCAGCTTGCTGTGAGAAACAATGCGCTTAGAACCACCTGATTTCACCTACACACCCTCTGAATGGAAAGAATCAAAAAGTACAAGGGGGGATTAGCATTACTGTACTGGTAAAACTAAAAAAAAAAAGAAACGTCATCTTAGAAAGCTGGATGAAACATTACTGACCACATACCCTAAGCATATTTAATTACATTTGAATCTAAACTTTGTGAACATTAGGGGCCTTTTAATTGCCAGTGAGACCACAACATTTGTTCTGTGCTCACAGAAATGGAACACTTTCAAAGTACTCCACCATTTTGTTGTCCCCATTCAAATGTTAACAAGACTTTGGGCAGCCCTCCAGCTACACTCAAGTGCAATGGACAGACTGACACAGACTGTCAACATGCTTTTTTCACAAAACACAATAGGCTCCAGTTTAAGGACTCAAAACCTTGCCGTTTAAAGGCTGGTGTTGTGCGAGATATGCTAGGAATACTGATTCTGTGAAAAGGCAGACTGAGATCTCAATAAACTATTATATAACTATTTTTAAAAAATTTTTTGCAATGCCCTGCCCCAAAATTGTTAACAAATTGGGGGGGGGGGGGTCTGGATAATGATTTGTTGACTCATTTGCATGCTGGGATTGCTAATAATGATCATAAGCACACAGGCAGGCATTAATAGGAAGTTCAACACGTGGGAGTTAATGATACACTTCCTTTTGCATTTTTACTGATGCTTTGATAGAGTGGCAAAAACTCAGACAAGTTGCTTATGTGCAGTCTCTAAGAACTGCTAAGATCTGTCTCAGAAAGCTGGAAAAATGTTGTAAATACACCTGAAATGACCTGAGGGGAGTTTCCCAAAATGTCAATGTGACATCTTTGTAGACAGAGATCTAGTAACAGGTGCCAGACAAAGAAATAGCAGAAAGACAAAGAAATAGCAGAAGAAAACTAATAAACGGGACTCGATAAATGAGGCTCAATGAGCAGACTCGAGTGAAGATAACATCTCTGAGATGTGTTGTGGTGTCTGTGGCAGGCCAATACAAAGAGTCAGGGATGGGAACCTGCAGGAATACAGTAGAGGAAAAAGGTCAAAGAAATGGGGTTGGGCTCTGGGAAGCGATTGAGTGTTGAAAGTATGTGAATTGGTTTGGCAGGGTGCTGACCAGAGCATGATGAAATGAGAGAATTAAGGACCATTTTCCAACCTCCCTCTAAAATTTGATGGTTTAAGCACTAGAGAGCGTTTGCAGAAGGTGAGGTAAAATCTTGACTTTTGTAGTTGTTCAGTACATTTCGGTTTCAAAACACTGCATTTTGAAACACTGAATTTCATCACTAAAGAGTGTGCATACAATGAAGAGAAGTCTAAACTTGTTTAGACACGATTGTGTTTGTTCAGTACATTATTTTAAAAATTCTACCTTGTGCAACACTGAACTTTCTAATCTGTGCTCATGATCCTTGTATGATTCAGTGGAGGCTTGGGTCTGAATCATGGTCCTCAATGATAGTAAAGTCCTGAGGGCCTGTATGATGCTGTCAACAGAGGGCTTAGAACATCACTTCAATTTTGGCAACTTTTGGAAACATTGGCAGATTATTTCTCTTTATGTCATCAACTTTAAGCCATTCATGTTTTTTTTGTTGTTGGAACACCTGGCACTAACTTGCATTGTTTCCTACAGACACCAAAAGAACATTGTACCTGCAAAACAGTGCATTGAATAACTTCAGCTAAAGAGAAGCTTTTAAAGGCATTTCTATTGCATAATACTGTGTAATACATAAAACCGCTCATCAGTCTTAAATCCGAGTGAGGGAAAAGCACTATATATCACTCCTGAACATGAGCCAGCCAGTCTTATTTTCAACCAATCAACAACATGATAATGGTGACTTGGGTTTGAGAAACGTTGACTGGGTTTGACATATGATTCCTGCTCATAAAATTCACAAAGATTTGCCTGGGCTTAAGGCAATCATCAATAGATGGAATCCCAGCTTGAAGTTCTACTGCAAAATAGCAGTACAAAAAGCTAAATATTTAATATGCAAGTATAACATTAATAAATAAAAGCGTAGAGGAAGTAGTGAAAAAAACATTTTAATAACGCCTGTTCTTGGGCGAGTACTTGGACCATTTTTGTTCCATTTTATGTCCATTTATCTACATAAATGATGATTGTGACTGATCTCCCGTATTCAGGATTTGTCCACATCACAGCAACATTTATCCTGTTACATTATAACTCAAGATTTATACAACTTTTGAGAACACAGGATTTATTATGAAAAAAAAAAAAACAGCAGGAAAGGAGTTGTTTAATTTATTAATTAATCAGGCCCCCTGTTCCTGCACCAAGTGCATGAAGATTTAAATTGCCAGAGTTCAAATGTCTTTGGAAATGACAGACTTGCACAGTACCCAAAATCTACATATTAAAAATCTCAAATGGGCACATGCATCACACCGTACTGAGTGTGTCCTCAGCTCACCCTCAGCACCATTGCTAGACCAGGCAAAGCGAAACCAGGTGAAAAGCAGCGACTGTCATTCTCAGGATTAGTTTGGATGCTTTATCCCGTTAAGGGCTGCGCATTTGTGCAAATTTGAATTTTGACAAGTAAGGCAAAGGAAACAGAATCCAAAGTAAAGTTCAATGCAGGTCATCTAAATCGTTCATCAGAAGGAGCGTAAGAAGTGGGTCACTTCAGGACTCCGCACACACTGCGGTTATTAATAAGGTTAATATTAGAGACGAGATTCAGGTCGCTACGATCTAAACGCATTTCCACCGCGGACCTCCATGCACTTTCGAGTCCTCAAACACGACGACCAAACAGAGCAGCCGTGCTCCATGAGTGGGAACCCAAAACTGCTGCCCCACCCCCGTTTACACACGGAAACTTGTGGATGCTCTTTTTGGGTTTTTTTTTTTGTTTGTTTTGGGTTTTTTTTTAGCGTGTGAAACCCGGGGACGCTGCCCAAGCTGGTCCAATTCCCTGTACATCACCAGTGGCATAGAGGTTCGTGAAAAATAGAAATTCCCAGGATGGTTCTCTCTAACCACTGACTACACTGCTTGTCCATGAGAAGGTCTTTTTAAAAAAAAAAAAAAACAGCACCAAAGTTGTCAAGTACCACGTTTGGGTGAGGAATAAAAAAATAATAATTTAAAAATAAATAAATAAATAAATAAATAAATAAATAAATAAATATGATTCAGCACTACACGAGTTTGTGGCTGCCGGTATTCTTACACGCACAGAGTAAACAGTCCTGCTCGTACACGTATCCAGGCTTGGAGAACAAACATCCAGAGTGGCTTTTACTTACTGAGCCCAGGCCAAGGCCCCCTTTGAGGACATTGAGATATACGGCGGCAGGGAGGGAAGTTGGCCGCCCGTTCCACAGTCAGTGCACATTCATCACGTGAATGTTAGCTGCGCTGTGAACGCGGGTAAATTATGACCCTGTACATGTCGCCGGTTGGCTAATGCGACTCGTTTATGCTGAACAGTGAATCCCCTACAAAACTGCTGTTTCGATCGATTTTTTTCTCTCCATCTTTTCCAACTCCTCACTCATGACCTTTGACCTGAGCTCTGACAGTTTTAGGGGAAGGCTTAGGATGGCAGTAACATACTCGCCCGTGACCCAGACATCATCACACGAGGGTCAAAAACCTCTTTAAATGATACGTATGCCGGAGGTATGGTGACCTTACTGACCACAGGCAGACATGGACTAAGGATTTATAGCTGGAAACATTACAATTACAACCCAACACCCAGCAGCTACATTTCAAGAGCAATATTCTCATTTTTAAAGAGTGGCATACACACGGTATAGAGCAGTGTAGTATCCTTTTATAAAGTGCATTAACAACTTGTTCTGTGTCTTACAGATTGATTTTTGAAGCCATGAACCCTCAAGCACATATGGGTTTTTTTGTAACCCCTCATGCTGAGGCTGAATGAGTCACGGACAACAAGAAACAAAAATATGACCCCCATTCTGAACTACTGATAAAATGTATCTAGTATTTTACTACATTAAAATGCGAACCTTTATGGATATTTTGCAGTAGGATAGAAATCCCTCTCACACACTGTGCATGTGAGGATCGTGTTGGTGCTTTCTCTACTCCCATACTAAAGCAAACTTCGGGGCTGGTTACCCAGGGCACATACATAAGCAGGCTAGGCCTCACAGGCTCACCTTTGGCTCACAACCAAAGCCAACAAATGAGAAAATAGAAAAAGAAAGAAAAAAAAAAAAACAACCAAAAGAAGGAACAAAGGACAGACTGTGGCTTTTTCCGACCACAAAAGGACCATGAGACTTTCTTGAAATAAATTAGAAACAAATTCACAGAGCGATGCTGAGATGACACGGCCTGGGACGAGGGGAAGCGGTGCGACGCCAGGCGGGTGAGAGCCCCGCCCCTCGACGGCGCTCCTCGGAAACGTGCCTCGGGAGAAGAACGGCACGCTAATGCCGTCGCAAATATTTACCGGCATTGGACCGCCAAGGGCAGCGCTCCTCATAAAGCTCTCCACAAGTATGGAGAGTGACGGTTGCACGGCACAAGCCCATCTGCTAGATGGGTTCCATATGATCTTCAGATAGATGAGGGCTTTATTAAAATCCATTTAACGGCGATTGGGGTTTGAGGAATTGGGTCTTCCCACATTACGGCGAGGGTGGTTTGCGTGCTGGCCCGGCCTCCCTGGTATCTCTGTTTACACCAGTCTGCGGCTTCACCCGAATGACTGGCCTTAACCGCTCTGTTATTGCGCTTCCGATTACTGTAAAGCACTTTGAGAGCCCTCGCACAACTGAGGCCAGGAAAACAAGACGAGGACAAACAGTCATCAGAGAAGGGACGCCCGGCTGGCGGAGTAGTGTAAAATAAGCAAAACCCACATTATAACTCTCAGTCTGTTTTGAAAACACTTGCCATATGACTCAGGCCAAAGAAAAGCCAAATCCCAACACTCAGAACTTAACCTGCAATCTTCTGGAGAACCATCATACAAACCACATCAACTATTACACGTACATTTTCTCTACAAAAGGAACATGTTGGGAGTCAGGATTAGCATACCTATGCAAGTGTTCATCAACCTCGGTGTGCCCCACGTGACCGTCACCGCCTCTCTTTCTCTCCCACTTCACCAGCCACTGCTTGTGTTGCTATTCACTGAAAGTGACCTTGTTACCTCCTCATCCCCTCACCTCACACGCAGGGCACATCGGCGTCGCTGCCCGGCCGTTATCCAACAGCTGATTGGAGAGCCACGCTATGGGCCTTAATGATCTCGCCGGTCATCTCCCTTGCTCCCGTTGGACCAGGTTCGCCCGAGCCTTCTGCTCCAGTTTCAGGCTGATCCCATCAAGGTAATCCTCTTGTGGAAAGAAACGTCCTAGCGCAAATGATAATTCGCATTTAGGCCAAGCCGCTGAGTGTGGAACACCACCTGCGGGGTAGTAAGTAACTACCTGGTGTAAAAGGCCAGGCATAGGCAATGCGAGACTGCAGAAGTGTCACATGTAACGTTGGGGAAGAACATCATTCATTTGTAACATTTTCAAGGTCAGCACTGTCCATAACAGATGCAGGTTCTTTTTTTTTAATGTTTAAAGTCAGTCAGTAGGATTTAAAAGCACACATCTCCAGCACACATCTGGGGCCCCCCCCCCCCCCCCCCCCCGACAAGGGGGGGGAGAAGGGGGGAGGGGAGGGGGGGGGGGGGGGGGGGGGGGGGGGGGGGGGGGGGGGGGGGGGGGGGGGGGGGGGGGGGGGGGGGGGGGG